>JAJOOR010011225.1:0-21095 GCA_036250505.1 Solanum acaule
AATTTAAATATAGCCTGAGAAACAAATTTTTTTAACTGATAAAAAGAATAGATATAAAGAATAAATTGATTTATATTTGTTATGTAATAGGTAGATGGATCCATAGTTTGTTTTTTTTTTAGGGGGAGGGGTGGGGGATTTAATAAAAGAAAACGTGTGTCATATAATTAAAATAATAGGGTATAACATCATAGACCAAAAATAAATTTAAAAATGAATCGTGAATTAAAGATGATGATGTGCGAGTTATTATCAAAATAATTATATACTACTCAAACTTTGTAGCTACATGATAACATATTATTTGATCTTAGATTCCCTTTAGAAACAAGTTAATTCACAATATTGCTTTGTAAATGTTCCTTCATTTTCAAAGTATGTCTACAATAATCGTTAAAACATCTTCTTATTTAGTTCTTTGATTGTAAAATATAATACGACTAAATTATAAAATTATAGACGATCGATCTAATTATTATTGAGCATTTTGTATCCATTACCTATTTAATTATATATAGGTAATTCATGTAGATTTGATGCTCTTTGCAACTTGAGAATTTTATGATAAATTTGTGTCATGTTTAATCTTTGTTTATAATTTTTAAGTATTCAAGATGCATCAAGAAGTACTGATAAATTTACTTTGCTAATGATCTCACAAGTATGCAATAATAACTCATAAACTGAAAGATCTCACTCATTGATATACTAATTTACATTTAAAAAATCATATAGACAAGAGTATATTATATATTTGAATGTATAATATAATTACGTTCTTTAATATTCTTTACGCAATGCGCGGATACGTATATTAGTTATATTAATGTGACATTCTTTTTAGGACAAAATAAAAAGTAAAGGATATCACATAAAATGAGACAAAATGAGTACTTTATATTTAATATGGTAAAGGTCCAAATTTTGCTTTCTGTTAGGGTTTGTTTGGAAAGCAACCAGTTGATTGGAATTGGTGTAATTACTAAGATAGTAATTTCCAGCCTAGTAATTACACAACATAGTAATTATGATGACCTGTTTGTTTGTCATAGCGTAATTACACTGTAATTGTAATTACAAATGTAATGTTTGGTTGGATAATTGCAATCATCGGGTTATATTAAATTTAAAGAATAAAAGTTAATTATCTAAAATTAAAAAATTTATACTAAATAAATAAGAGACTTTATAAATAATATTGACTTAAATATTTAAGATATATATATATATATTATTTTTTGAAAATATATTAATCAACAAGCATATATTCTTAACTAATATTATAAAAAATAATTGATTTATATTTTTCAAATTAGTATATTTTAATTAAATTAATAATAAAAACTAAAAGTAAAAGATTTCTATGAATATTATGAAATCCATATTTGACAAAAGGATTAATACTAAAAATAGTATTGACTTGATATTGACATTGCAAGTAATTTATTTTCTAATTAGAGTTGATGAATAATCTTTTTATGAAATATTTGCATACCTATAAACTTGCCTATTTTTACTCCAAACCCAAATTCTTGTTTCAGATTTTATCCTGTATAATTTATGTTTTTTATTTATAAGGAAAATTAAAACTTAAAATTTGTTTCCCTTTTTTCTAGTTAAATTTTTTGTTATGATTCAAAACCAATATCAACTTGTCTAAACTTAACAAGTGTTGATTGATTTTTATAACACAAACAAAAATTACTAGTCTTTAATTTGATATAGAAAAAGGTTACTTCAAAGCTTATAAACAATATGGAATATTTTGATAAATTAATTAACAATAACATAAAGAATGATACTAGTGTGGACAAGCACAATATGAATATATGTTGGTAGAATTAATTTTTTTTCTCTGCCTCATAACTCCCACGTCTTATGTTCTAATTTTGCTTGCACCCATGATTCAATAAGAACATCATATCTTATTTATTCATGTCGAAAAATCAAATTAGGAGGAAGAATTACTATCCCAACGTCCTTCAAATTATTATTATTTTTTAACTATATTAAAATCATAGAGCTTTGGACATGTCATTTATCAATGCAGATATAAAGTCGTTATTCAATTAAAATCATAGAGCTTTGAACATGTCATGTATCAATGCAGGTTTAAAGTCCATTTGAAGTCGTTATTCTTTAATTGAGGGCTCTAGATAGTTAGTGCATTAGTTAGTGGACGATGAGTATTCATTCAATAATTGCTTGTTTGCCACCACCATCAATTCGGGATTCCAGTTGCCGATTCCACCCGGATAAAAACAAGTATTGTTCTTGTTCAACGTTTATCACACGTCTCCAAAGGAACAACTACATAAGTGTCTTTCCTTTTTCTTCATCAGCTTTGTTATCTATGCATTTAAACAGAATACGCGCTACTCAATTCTCATAAATAAAGCTTCACCCCGTATTACTTTGGAAGCCAGCAAGGGATTTGGGTGCATTCCTTCAAAATCAATCTTAGGCATAACCTAAAACGAATCTCTCTTGCCTGATTACCTAGTGTTTCCGTTTATAACATCCATCCAATTCTTGATTTCATCCTCAACATCTTTTTCAGTTTTCTTTTAACCAAGAGACGGAAATTGTGTTAATTTAAGATTTAATAGCAAAATCATGCTCATTTGCCCTCCGATAAAGTAAAGCTGATGCCTCCACCCTGCAATTTTATTTTTGTGCGGAATAAATCAAGAAATATTACCAACTTATATCACCAGTAAAACCCTAGTGATAGGACTGCAATTCAATATAAAAGAGATCATACCAGCCAGGATGAACAACAAATCGTCCGGTGGAAAGTGCCCAATTAACCTGTTAAGACAAGCTACTAATTAAACCTCTAAATACCCACATACACAGTTTTCTAGATGATTGATCAGAAATTTTTATCAACATAATAACAAAGGAGGGTGATAAATAATCTGACTAAGGCTGTGTTTGGTTTTCCACGGAAAATGCTCTCTTGAAAAATAAGTGATCTTTTTTATTTTTTGGTGTTTCTCATTTTCGTCCAAAAAGCATTTATATATAATCTAGAAAGACAATATGGAGGTGGAGATGAAAGGTAATAGGTGGGGATGGTATGGATGCGGAGGGATGAAATGTCATATATGGAACTTTTCTTACCGAAAATGTTTTATACAAATTTTGACTAACCAAACATGAAAAATAAAAAAAATGTTTATCCTCCATAGCAAACACACCCTAAGAGAGTGATTACATTACTCAATCATGCAGAGTGCAACGTATGGTAGACTTCTCCACTAGTAACTCCCTACATTTACCTAAAACATTTCATTCTCATTTCACCAAACCAACGACTAGTTTCTTTTATCCAACTTTTTTCTTTTCCCTATATTTTTGTGCAAATGGGTATGGGATTTGAGCAATGTAGAGTGATAGTTTTTGGGAGAAATAACACACCTTATCCGTCCCAAGAGAATTTGCAACCACGTGGGTAACCTGATCATCAATTTGACTAGTGCAGACAGCACCAAACTGTTCAGCTGTCTGCCACAGAGGATGCAAATGAGGATTGGCTTCACCAACAGGAAACACTCTGCTGAAGACAATACGGCAACCTGCCAGAATCTTTTTTTGTTCTGTCGCTAAGATGTTCCTAACATCAGCTTCATCTATGGACCGATGTGCGAAAAAATTCTGATGTATTCTTTGAATAACCTAATTGTATGAAATGATATAGAATATTAGTACTAAAAATATTAATCTCATAGATATTCATATACAAGATCAAACAGTAGCTCACCCCCAAACAAGAGGCCAATGTCCCATCTTCTGGTCTTTCATCATGATCAATCTCAAGAAGAGAAGGACCAGGGAGACCAAATTGCCGTCTACTGCAAGGAAAGTAAATATACCTAAAGATACAAAATGATTAATCATAGACCTTTGCACAGCACAATATTATGTCACCAATATGCATATATACATGAGAAATCGATCATGAATGATATCAAACATACAACTAATTACCTCTCTACAACAATCAAATTTAGCTTGTTATGTGGCCAGACTCTCACAGAATCATCAATAATCACAACAGCTGACTCCATGCCCAAAACCCCCTCCAAGTCCTTACTCTTAGGAACCCTTTCATCCCCATCAAATGGATCTCCATCGTCACCCCTGGAGATCACTCGTCCAGCAAACAGATCCCCTTTTGGATCTAGCAATTTGGCCATCTCCGTGGCATATAGCTTGTTACCCATGGTATAGAGATGCAGCTCAAAAAGATTGCTAGCCTAAAGAAGCACAATTTTACCAAAAAATAAAAATAGAAGACTCAATATTCAACTCTAGCTGTATACACACAAACAAATATATTAGAAAAACAGTTACCTTTTCCAAGAAATTCCAGATCCCAGGCCGTAACTTGGTCCACATTCCCATGTGTGGAAACCGGAATAGGTGCCTATACGGCTTTTCACGGTCTTGTTCCTCTTTCTTCCTCAATATCTCTTCATGAACTGGGTCGATTTCAACAAACTGAGAAAGAAGAACAAAATCATAAAAATCATCATTACTAACAAAGAAAATAAGCTCAGACTCTACAAGTTCAAAGATTCACGCCTTTGCTGAATTCAGAAGAGTATGGTCCAAGTCCAAGACGAGACAGAGCTTCCGAACAGAAAACATTTTGTTCTGTTCCTCAAGCCTCCTAGATCTTTCTCTCTGGATATCAGCTCTCTGTTGGTCGCTGTACCCCTCAAATAGATGCTCAACATCTCCCCAAGAGATCTGTGGTTGCAATGAACCAGGAGAACCCTTTTCAGAAGCTAAGCCACCATCATTCACCCGTTCACTTGGCTCAGAAACTGCTCCCTTACCTTCCGATCTACTCTGATAAGCTTGTATGCATTGTGTCTGAGTTTGAGAAGCAGCAGACGGTGATGTGGATGGTGAAACAGAGATCATGTCAGCAATATTTTTCAAATTTTTGGTGAATTGGCGAGCAATATCTGGTGGTGTAGTCGAAAGAGTCACAGCTGACTTCCTATCCAACTGGTCCTCTTGACTTTGGAAACAAAGATTGCTTATCGTTGCGTGTGTGCCTGCTACACCAGTTTTACATTGATCTGATCCAACATTACCACCCTTTAGAACTGCAGTATTATGAAGAACACGCCGAGGGTCACGAGGTTTCATGCGAACTATAGCCACTTCATCCTGCAAATCTTGACAACATCAGATATTCTAGAGGATAATAAAGTCACATAAAGTATCAAATAGAGTGTTTAGTTTTCTCATTTTGACACAGAAAACAACAATGGAAAACAAAAATTAAATAAATTCCAATAGAACACACAAGGAACCGCTCTGCACCTTATTCCACCCCAAACACAAGAAAATGATTAACCCTAGAAAATGTCAGGAAGAAATAAAAGGGGAACTGTGCAATAAAAGCAGTAAAGAACACACTGTAAATGAACTCATTCTTCAAAAGGTTGTAAATGGAACTTGCCGCTGATGATGTGTGTGTAGGAGTCTGAAGTATTCCTACTGATCTCTGGCCAATAGCAGAAGATCTGGGAGCTACTGCATCCGTTGATGGAACTGCTCCAAGAATAGATTTAGAACTTGAAGCTTGTGCTGTAGTAGTTCTAGAAGCATCAGCAGATTTCTGCTGTTCCATCTTGATTATATTCATCCATATTGATGGATTTATAGCAATATCTTTTAACAAAGAATGCAAAGTTATTGACGTGCTAATGCCAGTCACTGGAAAGTTCTCTGCAGCATTAACTATGACACTAGGTATAGTAGCGATAGTAGCTGTTACTTGCTCCAATTTCCTAATATCATTGTCACTGCTATCTGTAGCACAGTTACTACTCGTAATTGGCAACCCAGCAGTCCCTCTATCCTCTAACCAACCACCATTTCCAGTTGAAGGACGCACATCACTCAAAATGATTGAATCAGTCTGTTCACTTCTTTGTCTTTTCGGCAATGGAGCATCAAAAACTGGTAGGTCTACTGTCTTCTGCTTTTTTGAACCAATCATCTCTAAAGAAGCCTCCAATTTCAAATCAATGTCTGGGATAGGCAAGATATTTTTATTTGTGTTCTGAGCAACTGCGTCACTGGTTGCCAGTCTGAGTCTGGGATCTCTACTTTTTGCTGTAGAAGATCGCACAGAAGGATTTGGCAGAAAACTCAGAGGATCTGCAGTCCGAGCAGTTCCCAGTCCTTGTCCATCAAGGTTATTGGTCTGGGGAACAGAAGACAATATTGGTTGCCCCATGCTAGATTCATTCAGATGGCTGGCATTATGTACAACATCAAAACTGGAGACCTCCCCACCAATGTCCCCTTTGCCACTATCACCCTCTTCAGACGGAGTTGGACTTGGAAGGTTTTCACTAACAAAAAGGGAACTTCGACCAAATTTTTGTTGATAAGAGGAAACAGCTTTAAGGGCATCAGTTTCATAAGGATGCAATAAAGAATTCCCTTTCTCAAGAGAACCCGCAAAAATAGGCAAGTCCAGTTTCACCATTCCATGAGCCTCTGTAGCTTTTGCAACAGGGAACTGTGGTCCAATCTCTCGTGTAGGCGACGGAAGAGTATCTTCATCATGGTCCTTATGGAGGTCTAGCAAAGGAATGGATAACCCTTTAGCTTTAGAATTGGCTAATCCTGGTTTTACAGATTCAAATGACACACTCTGCTCCTTCAGGCCTGAAGATTTGATAGATACAGCACCTAAATCATACTTGTTTACAGAAGTAAAATCCTGATTTGCATTTTCAGAGGATTTATGAGAAACCTTCATATCTAACAGTTCAACGACTTTGATCCCATTGACCTTGTCATTGTCTTGAGTATTTGAGGAAACAGCTGACTGGTTAATAGAGAGAATCACAGCATCCACCTGGGACATAAAGTAGGCAGTATAAGCTACCAGAACTGCAAGTTTTCTCAATACATACATATATATTTATGAAAACACACCTCTTTTAACTGCTCAGAAGACAAAAGAGCAGGTAATTGTGTCTTTGCATGAAAAAGCAACCTGCAAGGGAGTTAGATTAGAATGCGTCCAAATGCAATAGGAGTGACAAATGTAAAAGGAAGAAGAAAAACCTAGATAGAATATCTATGTTTTGTTGCTTCTGATCCTGGTTCATGGAGTAGAAAACCTGGAAAGCAAAGGAAAGAGATTTGAGCATTATTGAGGTATGTGATGAGGCTGAAAGTAGTAGAGAATGAATATATCTTACAGAATTAATGGTTCGGAGTGCGGTCATAAAGAGTTGAATAAGAATGTCATTCTTGTCTTGAGAAAGAGCTAGTTCCCCCAAGGCCAGTAATGAAGTTTGCAATTTGGAACAAACCATAGAAAAGGATCTAGTGAAACAAAGCATAATTAGTGGACGAAGTTATTTACTAGACTAGAACTAGAATGAATAGAGTTTTAACAAGTTTACTTGTGGGTTTCGTCTAGAGTAACACTCTGAAGTTGTTCCTTAACGAAATTGGCCTCCTTTCCAAAATTTAGAACTAGGTCAGCGGCATCCAAGTCGATCTCGCCTTCCTCCAACTCTCCTTCCTCTTTAGCATCGTCATCCACATCCACATCAATGATGACCTTGGATTCAACATCAGCATTAGCACACTGGTTGGAATTGTCACTAGTCATGACGAATAGTTCGTCTAAAGGCTTATTCTGCACAGCCTGAGCCCAAGCCAGGTTATACAAACCTCTAGCATAATCCCTAGAAATTGGATATTTATATACATCTCTCATCGTCCAAACCCTAGTCGTCGTCGAATTTTGATTTTGATTTTCATTACTCGCAATCTTAATCTTAGTAGTAGTAGTAGGTGGGTCTTGCCTATTGAACGCATCCTCACTGATTTCTTCAACTGAAGCCGAATCTGAGATCTCACCCTCCTCTACATCTTCAACTCGATTACATTCTTCCATCACCGTTACTCTCAAATCACCACCTACTATACTCCTCTCACAATCACAATAAAAAACACAAACAATTTCAAGATTCAAATCACAAAATACGATTTTTTCAACACAAAATTTTAATTTTTTGAATATAAATTGAATCGGAAGATTCGGGACAAAAATGACAATCGATTCGGATCTGAGGAATTGAAAAATATATAGAGGAAGGACGAAGAGCAGGAAAGTTTTCTGGGGAGCAACGGAAGAGAATTTAAGGTGGGGGCAAGAATCTATAGGATGGCTTGCCCACGATTAATCTCAGCCCTATATCTCAAGTGAATTTGGTACATATAACAACGCCACCTCTATTTTACAATGGAAAAGGGGCTTATTGAGCACCAAAGATAACAATTTATTTTTTTTACCATCAAAAGCATAATCTATATCTATATCTATATTACCTTAAAAACATGAATTCATAACTTGACTTGAATATTAAATTATTATAATATTTCTAATTTAGGTTGTGACTTTTTCGATGAATTGTGACTTTTTTGATAAGTTTTGACTTTTTTCATAGGGTTGTGATTTTTCGATGAGTTGTAACTTTTCCAAGAGTTGTGACTTTTCCAAATAGTTGTGTCTTTTTCAATAAGTTGTGACTTTTTCAAAGGGTTGTGACTTCTTGGAAAAGTCATGACTTTTCAGATAAGACACAAAAAATACGTGTTCATACTATCCTTTGTTGATTATAAATAGAGGAGTTTTCTCTCATTTTTCAACCACAATTTTTTTTAATCTTCTACTATTCTTCTTCTTGCATTTTAAAAAATTTCATGTGATTTATTGTCCTTGAGTGAGTTCAAAGTTTAGCGGACTATGATGTACCACTATTTTGATGAAGTAAATTGTTATATTGTAAGAGGGTATATTCCTTAACCTCGAGTACTTGAGGAAAATAATTCTGATGATATAATAATTATTTTGTTTGCTTAGATAGTATGTAATGTTCCAATATATGAAGTTATCATGATGTAGTCTAAACTCATTTGTTTTTGTTAATAATTTCTTTTGTGATATAAATGTATGCTTCTGGATATCTTTTTCAAAAATTATTCAACTTCTCAAGAGTTAGAGAATTGTCACGATTTGTTTTTTGATGCTCAAAACAAAAGAATGATTTTACTTAACAATGCTACTTATGTGATTTAAATTGTCAGGAAGTTTGCTTCAAAATAGTTATTACAATATAAACATTGCCCTTTTGCTTTATTGATTTACTATTTCTTAATATTTAAGTACTTTCGACGAAGAAAAGTTTATATGACTTCTAATAATGCTAGTTGAAATTTGTATTAGTTTAAATTTTATTGTAGTCTAAATTCCTTTGTTATTGTTAACAATTTCTCTTGTGATGTAGATATATGCTTCTGAAAATCATTTTCCAAAATTATTCAACTTCTCAAGAGTTAGAGAATTGTCACGTTTTGTTTTTCTGATGCCCAAGACAAGAGATTGACTTTATTTAGCAATATTACATTGTCAGGAAGTTTGCTTCAAAATAGTTATTACTACATAAACATTGCTCTTTTGATTTACTAATTTACTACTCCCTCCGTTCCATTTTATGTGAGGTAGTTTGACTCGGCACGGAGTTTAGAAAAAAAGAAAGACTTTTAAAACTTGTGGTCCAAAATGAATGATAGAAATTTGTGTGGCTGTAAATCATTTCATTAAGGTTAAAATAGACATTTTATAATTAAATTGTTACTTAATATAAATGTGTCATTCTTTTTGGGACTGACTAAAAAGAAAAGTAAGTCACATAAATTGGGACAGAGGGAGTATTTCTTAATATTTCAGTATTTTCAACGAATAAAAGCTCATATGACTTGTACTAACGCCAGTTGAAGTTTGTATTAATTTAATTTTTATTGTCGTATAAATTCATTTGTTTTTGTTAACAATTTCCCTTGTGATTTAGTTATATGTTTCTGAATATCTTTTTCCAAAATTATTAAACTTCTCAAGAGTTAAAGAATTTTCACGATTTGTTTTTTGATTCTCAAGACAAAAGAATGACTTTTTTTTTATCAATGCTACTTATGTGATTTAGATTGTCAGAAAGTTTGCTTCAAAATAATTGTTACTATGTAAAAATTTCCCATTTATTTTACTAATTTACTATTTCTTAATATTTAAGTATTTTCGACGAAGAAAAGTTCATATGACTTCTAATAACGCCAGTTGAAGTCTGTATTAGTTTAATTTTTATTATTTATTTAATAGCTAATTTTTATGAGTTATATATTTTCATTAATGCAAACGTGTGTGTGTGTGTATATATATATATATATTAAGTTAACAAGATCTTGTAACTTCAAAATATATTATTTTAAAATTTTTCGAATTCTTTTTTTTTAAGAAAAATAACTCACAACAAATGTGAAAATATGTGAATATATATGAATCATTTAAAATTTATCATTAACAAAATAAATTTTATATTTAGTAATATGGAATAAACATTTTCATTTTGTCCCTATACTAAATTAAAATCTAATAACTATAAAACATAGTGACATTAATTAAAAGTCCTATTTATTTATGTAAGTATAGAAATTTATTAGAAATTCATCTATAATTCTTTAGTTGTAACATTATAAATACTTTTAGTTATTACTAATTATTGCAAATGTTATTCACACTCTTATACACTTTTTAGTTATAATATTATGAATTCTCATAGTTATTGTATTAATTATTTCTATCTTTCATCTTTCCTTATATTAACTTTTGATCAATATTTTTTCATATTATTATCCTGCCCCTATATGTGATAACACGGTGTTGTTATTTTACCTTAGACGAATCATGCTTGGTTGAATAAATTGAAAATTGTTTACAAGTATATGAACTATATCTTTGTTGGTTGTAAGATAAATATGTGACTATATATATGATTTCACTGATAGAATATTTTTTTTTTAATTTTAATTTTTAGTTTTTCAATAAAAAAAAGGAATCTTTTCTCAATTAATTATGGACATTCAGATAACTATCTTTGATTTATGTACACAGTCAATCAAAAAGTCAAATATGAGAGCCAACAAAAAGAACATCATCTATTATGTTATAACTTATACAATAAAAATTACAAAAATAGTTCTAAAAAATAAAATGTAGTTGCTCTCCACATGTTCATATGACATCTAAACAGATTAAGTGGAATACACGTGCAAGGTACATCTGGATAGATGACAAGAAAAATACACAACAAATATTGTCTATATGGTAATATTAGTGAGATACGACTAATTACATGATTGAACCTCATCAAATTGAAATAAATATATACATTACTGCATTTAATTAATAAAAAAATTCATTGACCATCTTTATAGGTTTGTGTTAATAAGAGATATATATGATGATCCACATTGAACATTCACAAATGAATCTGCAATATTATTTTGTGCAAAGCTTATTGTTCAAATCTTCGCTTAAATTTGTTGAATTGAGAATCACGTGCAACGCACGTGTCGAAAAACTAGTTATATTATAATTAGCTAGTGCCAAACATATAGTTATAAGTATGGTCATAGTAAGGCCATTTACATAATTGTTACCAATATTAAGTTCAAATGTTGGTTTTCCAAAAGTACTGCATTTGAGGCCTTCCTTGCTAAATGTGTCTGCCACCTGATTCTACTCCCTAAAGATGTGTGTTGGCGTTGCTGCTCCCAAATTCTCCATCAGGTTAAATTAGCATAAGGGTGGTTGTCATGTTCTAGCAAAGTGATAAATTCTGAGGAGTCAGTATTGATCTCAAGAGGATGAAGCTTATATTCTATGGCCATAAGGAGTCATTGTCTTAGGGCTCGTATTTCTGCCAAAAATTACCAAAATTGATTATAGCTTTTGGTATGACAATTGGGCATCAATAAAGGGAGGAGGGAGGGGGGAGGGGGGCTTATATCACATTCTTACAGAGCCAAATGGGGAGGAAATTGAAATGTGTACCTTACAAATTCTCAAGGATAAAATCAACAAAAAATAAGAAATTAATTACACGAAGAATATACTTCCTACCAATCGTTTAGACAAGTCAGTACAGATGCTAGAGTAAAGTGGAAATTTTTAGGTAAAAAAGTTGTGATATTAGAGAAAATGATCAAAATGGTCCTTAATATATAGAGTTTGAATTATTTTGATCCTTCATATATACTAGTTAATTGAAATAGTTTTTGATGTCTGAATATGTGATCATTTTGGTCCTAAACTCTACCTCTGTTAAAAAAAGTAACGTTTCCTTCTTTCCTTTGTCATCTCTCCTCTCTCTGCTTCATCACAACTCCTTCTACATACTCATTCTTAACATTATTTTCAACTCTTCATCTTCTTGATCCGTCATTTGTATTAAAAGAACCCCCACAAGGATTTTTCACAGACCCATATCTAGGAATTTCAAAAATTCTCCCTAAAACAATAATATAAAATGAATTGTTAGACAAAAGCTAAGGTTTTCTTGAAATTCTAACTTATGATTTTCAAATCCAAATAGGTTTTTTTTTCCAATTACATATCAGTATGAAATGTTCATACATAAATACATGTATATACATATGTACATAGAGTAAATTTAATCAATTTGATTCATATAGAACGAGAGAATATAAAACTAATAAAAGCTGAATTTTATTACTAAATATAATTTACATCTAATCTACATTAACACTCCATATAAAGGAGGGAATATATTTGATTTCCTAATAGAACATGTAAAAATAAGGTTATAAATTACGTCTAATGAGGAGTTTGCAATATAAGAACAAGTGTTGAATTGGTTGTAAAAGATATTATCAATACACTCTTGCTCTCTTACTTTTGACTCTCATATCAACTCATTTATAACAAGTATTGAATCCCAATTAAATCAAGCCTCAATTGATGATGAACCAAAGAGAGACTAAGGCAGAGAAAGCAGTGAGGTGGCAAAGGAAAGGAGAAATCATTACCTTTTTAAGAAAGTTAGGGTTTAGGACCAAAATGATCACATATTACATACATAAAGGACTATTTCAATTAAGTAGTATATATGAAGGATCAAAATAATTCAAACCACATACATTAAGGACCATTTTGATCATTTTCTCTAAAAGAGTTCCTCGAAATATATTAGGTGAAAGGATGAGAAGGAAGACATTTTTAAATTTACATGGAGAAAGTGGTTACCTTATTTTTATTTTTATTTTTATTTTTGATGGAAGTCCATGGTTTCGGCGGATGATGTTTTGCAACATACACTACAAGAAACATGACTTTTAACGACTTTTCTCAGCAAAGGGACATAAATTTGGTCTTTATAAGTATATTTATAACGTCTAGCAAAAATTTCGGTTCTTAGAATTCAATTTAAGTTCAATAATAGCAACATGAAAATATCCGAAGGTTAAAAATAACAATATCTAATCGTTACTAGCAATAATCAATTAAGTTTCATTTCCCTAAAATTTAATCAATATTTTTCTCTTAAAAAAATATTTCTTCTAAAAATTAAAGCTATTGAAAAACATTTAGGCTTCAGGGACCTGAAAAATTTCAGAGAAGCGCTAAAAAATACATTGTGACACTTCAAAAATTGAAAGCTGAGTTTGGAAAGAGAAAGTTGCATTTTTGTCACTGGTGCAGGTTCTTACGAGCCCACCTACAGACCGTAGGAAGACAGTCGTAAAAGTTTGGTTGGGTTTTGAAAAAAAATCAAGTTTCTGATGAGTGTCTACGGACCAACAGGATGGTCCGTAGGAAGTTGTACGGCCGTAGGAAGTGTCCGTAGAAGTGATCCAGACTTAGTAAAATTTTGAAGTTCATTTTGGGTTCTACAAAAGGTCCCTACAGGCCATGAAAAGTTCCTAGGCCCATAGGAAGGGTCTCGTGGAAACTTGGAAAGATGTTGAGTTCTAGTAACGATTCTACGGTTGACTAGGGCAATCCGTAGAACGTCTTACGGACCATAGGTCCAACCATACACATTGTCCAACAATTTTAGTTCAAGTTATTTGGGTCATTTCATATTATTTTAACTCCTAAGCTATGTTGTTTTGACCCTATAAATAAGTCCTATAACTAATTTTACTTTAAAAATCTACCTATTCCCTCCCAAATCACTCAAACCCTCAAATTCTCCCAAAGGTTTCTTCTCCAATTCTCTTAAAGCTCTCAAGGGAAAAGTCTAGGGTTTTTTCAAGCTTCAAGATTTCCTTCTTCACTCTTTAGGGTTTTGATCACCATGGTATGTGGGAACTTGACCAATGGATTCCTTTCAACCATTAGGTCCCAAAGAAACTCAATTTCACCTTTTGATCTCAACCCAATTTTTCTAAGGGTTCATGCGATTGTTTATGATTCAATTGTCTATAATTGATCTATTTATGCATGATTTGATTCAATTACATATTTTCCAATGAATTTCATATGAACACATGCTTTATGCTTATATTATGATTATGAACTATGATTATGCAATTATGCATACATCATGAAATTGAAGAATTTATGAAAAAATGATGCTTTAGATAAAGTATCAAAATGATTTATAAAAAGTTTTCTCACTATAAAATATGATCATGATTTTTTATGCTTTGAAAAGTATCTTATGAATATGTTACGAATTCATGATTTTGAAAGGAGATGTTCTATGATATGAAGTTATGATTGGATTGGTATGACTAGATTCCTACTTTTCCAAGTATTATGGTTATGATTATGATTATGTTTATTTCGTTAGTATATTACTCAACTTCAAGAAGACTTTAGAATGGAGGTCCTACTGTTAGTAGATGTTTGATCTTTAGAAGCAATTCTCCTGTCCCTACCTATGCGCCCCCATAGGATTTGTATTAGAAATACATAGCTAGGGGATCTACTTAAGCTAATATATATGATCCTTACCTTGACAAGTAGGACAATCTCTTTTCGGTGTAGGAAAAACACGAGAATATGTGTTATAACTCACATGGTCTATGTCGGTTAATGGTAAAATATCTCATAAAAGAACTATGATTTTTACTTCGAAAGAGTTTTATGACTTCCTCAATGTTTATGACTTAAGCTTTCCTCATGATTCAAACGTACATTGACCTTGTCCTATCGATTCATGGTTTAGCTTATTGAGTTATAAACACATTATAATATCATGTTTATGTTTATACATTTTTCCCATATTCAGTACATTCAAAGTACTAATGCATATTGTGCCTATATTGTTTTATAATATAGAATCTAATGCTCCTCCGATTGGTCGTGGCTAGTTGGATTGCTCTGCTTAGCACTCGTATTAGTGAGTCCTCATTGTTCGAGGGCAATGCCAATATCATTTTATTGATTTGGATTTCTTTTTAGTTTTCAGACTTTGTACGTGATTTAGGGGTTTGTCCTAACCACTTCGATGATAGTACAAGGCTTGTGAGACATAGTGATGTTCCACATATTCTCTTATGTACTTTATCAGTATCTCTTATGTTTCTAAAAGAGTTTTGAGACTTATATCCCATCCTTATGTTGTATACTCTTTATTTGATATTCATAGCATCATGCTTATTTCAAGTGGCTTTTTTAGGGCCTCACGGGTTCTATTCTCCATGTCACGTCTAGGGTCTAATTTGGGTGGTGACAACATCCTCCACGGTAGTTCCACTTTTCTACAAGCCGACCACCATGGATGTTGTCACGAACCAAAGTATACCTTAGGCGTGAAATGGTTTATAAGACCCCGATGGGACTTACACAAGCCGCTTGACATACATACAACACAATATAATAGACAAAAGAAATGTTTAAGTAGAAAGTCTCATATCATAAAAGAGAAGTTGAAACATAATTGTGGAATCTTAACTATGTCTTGTCAAGCCTTCTAAATCAACATGAAAGTTGTTGGGACATATACACCACGTACAAAGTCTCAAAGTAAATGACAAAATCACTAAAAGTCTTCATGGTCTTGCCCTCGAAGTATGATGACTCACCAATCCAATAGTGATAGTAGTCCAAGCTAGCCACGAGCAGGAGGAGAAGAAATGTCGAACCCTATATTATGAGACAATGTAGACACAAATATGCATTAGTACATGGAATGTACTAACTATAGGCAAATGCATGAAAATATAAATGTGACCATATGAGGACGTTAAGCATGATATGAATGACCAAGCTAAAAACATATTAAAACCATTAAAGAAGAATCATAAATCATGAACATGGTCAATGCATACTTAAAATCATTTGAAAGCTTTCATAAAAACCTTTGAATGCAACATAATTCATTTTGTGGGATGTTTACCATTAACCGACATAGACCACGTGAGCTATCACGTGAAATCTTGTGTCTTGCTCCCACACCAGAAAGATATGTCCTACTTGCTAAGGTAAGGACCATAAACTTCTAGCTTAGGTGGATCCACTAGTTATGTCTTTCTAAGACAGATCCTATGGGGGGACGTAGTTAGTGACAAAGAGATTGATAGTAGAGACTCGAACTCTTATAATGGGAGAGTCTCCATCTCAACGTTATCTCAGTGCTAAGTAAAATCCCAATGGATTAATCATAAACATATTCATATCATCATACTTGGAAAGGCACAATTAAACTATCAATCCAAACTTAGGTCATCATAGAGTAGCTCTTTTAAACCATGATTCATACATATGTGAGAAAACCTTCACAAATCATGATTTCATAAGTAAGTGAGAAAACCTTTCACAATTAATTGATACCCATCTCATAAGGATGCTTAATTCATAAACATCATTTTCATAAAATATACAATCTTAATAAATTATACTTCAATAATTCATAAGATTTTTTAATAAATTCATCATCATAATCAAGTAAAAAGCATGAATATATAGGAAATCAATTGGAAATCACGTAGTTTAATCAAAACAAGCATATGAAGATTGAAATTGGATAATTAAATCAAATCAAATAAGACTCATGGATATTGCATGAACCCTAATCAAATTAGGTGAAATTGAATTGGAAACTTGGAAATCTTATGCTTACCAATGGATGAATGACATATATTGGTGAATTCGCACATACCTTGATGATTAAATGTAATACTTCGGATTTGAGAAAGGGCAACATTTCAGTTTTCAGAAGTTCCTGGTGTCATCCCACGGAGGCCATCCACGACTCATAGATTGAGCCACAGACTGTAGGTTTGGTCCGTGGATTGGCCACCCAAATAGGTTCAGAGGACCACGAACCACGACCTGGACCAACGGACTGTCGTTGGGTCCACGGTCCATGGATTGAGGTCCGTGGATCATGGCCTCTAATTCCAGTCTCTGATGAAGATGACAGACGTGCAGGACAGACCGTCGGTCAAACCACGGTTCGTCGGTCAAGGCTAGTAGGTCGAAGGTCGACATTTATTCTAGGGGCAGTTGGGTCTTTTCCTAATTAGTCTAGCCTAATACTATGTTGTTTAACCCTTCATCAAAACCCCTATATAATTTTTTTAACTCTAAAATTTCCCAATTGAAAATCATTCTCTCAAATTTACAAAAGAAGAACTAGTCTTTCTCTGAAATATTTTTGTTTCTAGAAAACTTGAAGAAGAAGGGTCCAAGCTAGGGTTTGCAAGTCAATTCTCCAATTCCTCCATTGAAGCTAAGAAATTGGCATTGAGGTATGATAGTTTTCATCCATGGATTCCTTCCATTCACGAAGTTCCCAAATTATCCTATTTTCAAAGTTAGAAATCCGCAATGGAGTTAGGGCTTTTCTTCTATATTATGGGTTCTCTTGATTATTGATTTAATTGATGGAATTATGATCTCTTATGCATGAATTGATGAAATTCTATGGTTTTATGATGATTTCCCATGAACCCAAGTAATTCCCATGTTTTTCAAATTATAATGATATGATGTGGGTTTTGGATTATGAATGAAGAGTTTATGAGATTAAGCATGTTCTTATGAAATTTATGTAAATGTTTTAAGGATGCTTTGAGAGTGAAGTATAAATGATAAGGTTGTTGTTGTGTTGTTGAAAGGATTTTCTCATATACACATGAAAGCATGACTGTGAAAGGTTTTCTCACATAGTAAGGGTTCTAAGGTTGAAATGTCTTCTCACCTAAATGAATCAAAGATAAAGAGCTATCCTAATGAAACCTAGCTTGGATTGGTTATTGAAAGATACCTTTCCATGGATGACATATAACTTAGCTTGGATGGGTAAGATGATGTGCCTTTTCATGGATGATAAGAACAAGTAAGAAATGACTATTCCGTGGGATTTATGCTTAGCACCGAGAGGATATTGAGATGGAAGCTCTCCCGTTAGTAGAGGCTGGGCTTCTAGAAGCAATCTCTTTATCCCATACCTATGTACCCCCATAGGATGACTGTCTAGATAGACATTAGCTAGTGGATCCACCTAAGCTAGAAGTTCATGGTCCTTACCTTGGCAAGTAGGGCAATCCTTTTCGGTGTGGGAGATGATAAATGCTCAACTACACCTCATCCAATACTAGGTGTAGGCGATCACAATCTAGTGTAAACTCAACAAAGAGTTGGGGTCGATCCCACAAGGAGTGATACAAATTAAAATTCAGTTATGAAGTTATAAACGTGATCTAATCAATTATAGGAATAGAAATTATCAAAATCATTGAAATAAATCAAAGGGGTTGACAACAAGTGTTAAATGGGAGGTTAAGGTTTGTCAATTATCAACTAAGAAAACCAGAGGAGTAATCTAGTAGATAAGTGATACTTAGGGATGCGATCGATTAAAGGCTAATTTCACTATATGGGTAATTGTAATTTACTAACAATTGCTGAATCTTAGTGGATAGGCTAGACTATAGATGCAATAGCATTCTCTCGAACAACTATTACGATTCAAGCGAGTTCTCTCGAACCTCGACAAACATAACACTATAAGCAGCCTAATACCTCAATTTATCTACTCTCTCAAGCTATATAGGTAGGATCAAGTTAAGATTCACTCTCTCGAGCTGAACCCACAACAACCCAATCACTAAAATCATCAATCGATAATCTTACTTCTAAAACCTCTTTCTCAAGCAACCCTAGAACACTAAGTTAGAACTGCATTTACAACTATAATTCATGGGTTAATACACATATATCAATTAAACTCACTTCAAATCAGCATTTGAATCAGTAAACAACAATACCCATAAGCTAATTAGAGCAAATAATCACACCCCTAAGAATGGGGGTTTATCCACACATCATAAAAAGGAAGAAATCAATACCAATTCATTCAACATAATCTGGGTAATGTAATCCACGTCTTTACAATGATCCAAAATGCTCAATATTGAAAACCCAACTCAAAATCTACTAAAATACTCCTTAAAAACTAAGTAAACCAAAGTCTCCAATGAAAGCTCAAAGTTCTACAATGTAGAAATTACTCAGGAAATGACTGGATTCCTTTTTCTGCCTTTTGAAATTCAATTTATACGTTCTTAAATTTTGGTCTTCGGGGTCACTCGGCAAAGTTAGTCGAGCATCGCTGACCAGGTCGGCGATGCGCCAAGTGACGCATTTCCTCGCCGTCTTGCTTTGCCTCTTTAACCTCAGAGTTTTGTGACTTTAAGTGATCAGGATCGAAGTCGTTGATCCATTCGGTGGTCCACTGACTGTCCATTTCCATCGCCAAGTTGGTTTCTCCCCAGGGTTGGCAGTCTGGAACTTTAGGCGAGCTAAAGTGCCACTCGGCGAGTCGCCGAACGGCTTTGGCGATTCTCAACTTTTACTATCTTTATTCTTTTTCATCATTTTCGGTCCTTTTTGCGCGGTATTGTTCTTGCCTTGCTCTTTAGCCTTTATATCTGCATATTATCATTAAAACATCAGTTTAGAGCATAAAATAGGCATCGAGGACATTAAAAATATGATTAACAAGCCCCAAATGGGTCGAAATCCTAGACTTATCAACAACCCCAACTTAAACTTTTACTTGTCCTCAAGTAAAACACAAGATCAATCAGTTCAATAAGGATGTTTACAAACAGTGCTACTCAAGACTCAAAACGAATAACCACAAGAGGTTCAAACTACACATACAATGTTCAATTGTGCACCCTAAGTTTCAAACTGTGACTAACCATCATCAAACATAACTCAAGCTCACAATGCTTGCTTCAAATGCAAGTTCAAGCTCAACAAAAGCATTTGAATGCCCTCACACCAAGAATGATTCCATGCTCACACAAAGATTATCAACAAATTATAATTTTGGAATCAAATACACCTCTCAAACTCCCAAAGATGAACACATGCATGACTCTACCCATAGGTTTGCCCTTATTTTCCAATCACATAATTTTTAGTTCACTCAAGATCACAAAGGTCTTTTAAGGCTTGTATTGGGGCTGAGTGTAAATGTATGATCATTTTTGTTTAGTGACTTCTTCCTTCATGAAGTATGGCCTGCAATTCATTTTTTCGCATTGGGACTGCTTGGATGAAATGGAGGCTTGCCTCTGGAGTATTGTGTGATAAGAAAATTCCACCGAAACTTAAAGGTAAGTTTTACAGAGTGGTAGTTAGACCGACCTTGTTGTATGGAGCGGAGTGTTGGCCAGTCAAGAACGCACACGTTCATAAAATGCATGTTGCGGAGATGAGGATGTTGAGATGGATGTGTGGGCACACTAGGAGCGACAAGATTAGGAATGAAGTTATCCGGGAGAAGGTGGGAGTGGCCTCTGTGGTGGACAAGTTGAGGGAAGCGAGACTGAGATGGTTTGGACATGTGAAGAGACGGAGCGCAGACGCCCTAGTGAGGAGGTGCGAGGTAATGGTGGTAGAGGGTACGCGGAGGGGTAGAGGTAGGCCCAAGAAGTATTGGGAGGATGTGATTAGACAAGACTTGGCTATGCTTCACTTTACCGAGGACATGACTCTAGATAGGAAGGAGTGGAGGTCACGTATTAAGGTTGAAGGTCAGTAGGGTTAGCGTGTTGTCTTCCCTTGCTAGGGTATGGGTTGTTAGCGTTTGGAGTAGACCTAGCCTTATGCTGTTTACTGCGTTTCACGCATCGCATTACTTTCTTGTTGTTACTGTCTCATTTGTTGATTATACGCTATCTTTTGTATTGGCTGTTATGTTTTATATATATCT
>JAJOOR010011226.1:0-14078 GCA_036250505.1 Solanum acaule
ATACATACACAAAAATAATAACTATATATAATTAGAATAATAATACTATACACCCTCAAAAAAGATACATACACAAAAATAATAACTATATATAATTAGAATAATAATACTATACACCCTCAAAAAAGATACATACACAATAATAATAATATCATGTTCCACAACCCTTTCTTGAAATCCGTAGAACATCTCGCGGTCTAAGTCCCGTATATCCATCCTCATCTTCATTGTCCCTCTTAATCTTTTTGGCCGGAAGATCCTTTATGTTCACATTCTTTACAATTCTTTTAACAACTTTTTTTCTTCCGGGTGTTTGAGGCATATCATCCACTGGCATAATGAAAGTAACATCTGGAGACGAGAGTGGTGACAAAGTGGTCTGCAAATAAAAAGTTAGATAGTAGAAATTGAAAATTAATTGAATAAAATAAAGAGATCCATCTTTAAAGAGATCTAGCAATACAACAATAAATCCAAGCACACCAACACTATATATTCGTATGCTCCATTCTTTATTTTGGATCATAGAATCAGAACCAAGACTTCATTATTAAGACAAAAAGCCAAATTAACCTAAGTTCCATTATTAAAATTTTGAACAGATACAAACATCATGACAACCAAAAGAACTGAGAAATGCAAAATTAAACCCAATTGATAGAAATATTATCTCTAACTGCTCCAAGCATTGATACATTTATCCTAAAGCTGACAATGTCAAAGTATGTCTTTACTACTACATTTCTTATATAAAATCAAAACATTAATAACTAATGTAAATATTTTAAAAGAAATAAATAACATAAACCTGTATCACATCGGGATCCTCATTAACTGTCGGAACGACATTCTCTATGATCGTCGTGGGGCTCTCCTCCACGGTGGATGAAGGCCCCGTAGTATGAATCTAAAAAATAATTAAAAGTTAATTTAATATAAAATCAATGCATTAATAACTAATGTAAATATTTTAAAATAAATAAATAACATAAACCTGTGTGACATTGGGATCCTCATTAACTGTCGGAACGACATCCTCTATGATTGTCGTGGGGCTCTCCTCCACGGTGGATGAAGGCCCCGTAGAAGGAATCTAAAAAATAATTAAAAGTTAATTTAATATAAAATCAAAGCATTAATAACTAATGTAACTATTTTAAAATAAATAAATAACATAAACCTGTATCACATCGGGATCCTCATTAACTGCCGGAACGACATCCTCTATGATCGTCGTGGGGCTCTCCTCCACGGTGGATGAAGACCCCGTAGTATGAATCTGAAAAATAATTAAAAGTTAATTTAAAATCAAAGCATTAATAACTAATGAAAATATTTTAAAATAAATAAATAACATAAACCTGTGTCACATCGGGATCCTCATTAACTGTTGGAACGACATCCTCTATGATCGTCGTGGGGCTCTCCTCCACGGTGGATGAAGGCCCCGTAGTATGAATCTAATAATTAAAAGTTAACTTAATATAAAATCAAATGGAGAAAAATACAAATTTGGATTCAAAACATCAAAGATACAAACTTTTAGAAACCAAATGGAGAAAATACATAACAAGAGAACCCCACTTCCTGTAACTAAAGGAAAAATCTGTATAAAGTAGTAAAGCAAATCAAGCATAGATGCAAATTTGGATCAAGATACAAACTTTAACAACCCAATTCAAAAAAATAGAAATATAAAAGAACCCCACTTTCTGTAATTAAAGGAAAAAAACTGTATTAAATACATAAATAATACAAACCTGCGACTCAATCGGATCATCAAGCAGTCCTTCAATAAAATCTTGAGTGTTATAAAGTGCAGTATCTTCGATGTCACAATGGGCAGTACCAGATGTGCCCTACAAAAATATATAAATAGTTATTTTGAAATATTTATATTAGTTATTAATGTTTTAAGTTTATATTAAATTGTTAATGCTTACCGCCATATCAGGTATATAATCTCCAAATGACATATCTAATAAATTCATGATATCTGATGTGCCAAATTGATGGATATGCAAATCATCGGCCTCTACTCCCGCCTCTGCCTCTATGTCTGGAGGAATAGGTATACCACCGGCGCCACGTCCTAGAGCACGTCTTCGTTCTCTACCTCTATGCCCCCCACGTCCTAGAGCACGTCTAAGATACCTCTTCACCATGTGAAGCTAAGGCTGTGTCTCTCTGCCACTGTAATGCAAGACTGTGCAACTTAAATAATCATTTAGACATCGCAATGCTAGTACCAGCAGAATGAACAAAGCCTGACGGTACATCAACCTCTAATGCAGGCTTACTTATAAGCAACCTTCCATACCGCATGTACCACAATTTATACCCTGCCCCTCTAGTACCATCATCTACCTCAACCGCTAAACTCTGATGTCGATTACCCCAATCACGAAAATATTTATCCAACATTTCAAGAACCTCCGATCCAAGCCTCCTATGCTGATCATGCACATGGTGGTTGGTTCCCCAACTAGGAATAACAGGTATATGTTGGGGACGACCAAACTGACGCATCACTCTATCAGGTGTGTGCACCTCAACAATCTCTAGGCAAAGCATAGGCACGCATGCCATCCATAAAGGCTCATCGATCGTACAACAATGAGGCAGTGTATGTAAAATCTCATTATACGGTGTCCATCGAAACTATTTTTAAAATATAACAATTAGATAAAATCAACGTTAACCGCTTAGTATATAAATAAAATTATTATTGATTTACTTTTAAATAATTTACTTTTATATGTAGATTATATATATATTTTTTAAAAAACTAGTAAAGAGTTGCAAAAATTATTTGATGTACCTGATCCTTCGTCATGCGGTCTAGCTGATCTCTAATCGGGATAAGAACATGATGTGACTCAGTATCCCTATCAATTCCACGCATCCATCGCCTAGCATATGGAAGTAATACGTCACCATCATGCGGCAGAGGAGCTGATGGTTGTACAGGCAAGATCCTCTCCCAACACCAAACCTTAATGTGACAAACAAAATAATTAAACTATCATCATTAACAAAAAAAAATTACCAATTACATATATCTATTTTTAATAATTTTTAGAAATTATTTGTATGTAATTTAAATATTTAAAAAAATTGAATATAGAAATAATATTCTTGTACAGTATAATGTTAAAAGATTCTTTGTATTTGAATGTATTTTAAAACTTTAGTAAAGTTACCTGAAGGAGAGGAATAAATCCGCAAATGTCAACCACATTACCGATAGATGCCCGACAAAGTGCACGGTATAAGTAGGCCAACACTGCACTGCCCCAACTATACTTACCTATGTCGTGGATGGGATCTAGGAACGCCAAGTATTGTAAGCTAATAAGGTTCCCCGACGTGTTCGGAAATAAGATGCCCCCTAATATAACAAGCATGTAAAGTCTAGAATTTTTCTCAACCCGCTCCACTGGAGTAGCATCTCCTATCGGATCTACTTGTAACTGATCTCGCAAGTAGCCGGTAATGCTATGTATCCTCACCCGGCTCGCACCATCCTTACCAGCAGGTGCTAAGACGCATCCTGTGAGTGTCTCTAATAAAGTACGCCATGGACGAATCCTCCGTGCAGCATCCTGCATGTACACAACATCACCATCGATGCGCAAACCAAACAAGACCTGCACATCCTGTAATGTAATCGTGACCTCACCAAAAGGTAAGTGGAAGCAATGAGTCTCTGGCCTCCAACGCTCAACCATAGCTGTAACAAGGGCACGGTCATACTGCATCCTGCCCACACAAACTACATCATACAGTCCTGACCTACGTAAGATCTCCTCAACACGTCCATGAGGTCGAAGCAAACGAAATAAATTCCAGGCATCATTCATGCGCACCGTCCTCATAAGGCTACTAAATGATATCTCACCTTTCCATAATAATTCTAATTTATGCCCATGCTGAGAGAGAAGAACTGTACGATCAATCAATCCAGGATTCACAACACGCTCCATTATATTCTGTAAGAAAAATTCTATTAATTTTGCAATTAGGGATTGTATATGGTCAAATAGATTTAAATGGTGCGTACTGGAGAACTAGAGCAAAGCAGACCTTGACATTCTGCTAGTCAATGAGTATCAGTAACGTTTTATCTCAAGGAATTTGGTGTACCAATTTCTAAATCATTCCAACTCATTAATCTTTTCTATTCATAACTCTCTGTCTAAACCTAATCATATGTTGTTGCGGATAATTAATTATGAAATGAAAAAGTTTTGCATTTGCTATGGGACATGCTGCTGCTTATATGAAGAAGTTATGCTATTGAATTGTGTGAAAACAATTTTTCTTTCCTTCAACGTACTGAAGAATATTTTTTTATCTTGTGTTTGCAGATGATTTGTAAATTGGTTATGGTGATTTGTATATTAGGTTGAATTTTAGATGGTTTGTTCTCTACAAAACTTTTGATTGTTAAATTATAAAAATGTGCATTGACAAATTATTGGTGGATTTATTTATCTTAAGCTAATTAAAGGAACTGTCTCCAAGGAATCCCCATCTAGTGGCACTTTTCTTTAATTTCTCTATTATGTGTTTGATTCTATCTTATTTAGTTCTTTTATGTGCTATACTACGATGTAGCCAAGTCTTTCAGTGATGTTCAATATTTCTTGAATCTCCCTAGCCTCATGTCAGGCTTGCAAATTGGACTTCTTGAACAGAAACAAATAGTAGAGTATTTTTGGAGAATTTGATATGGGTGCAACATCAAAAGTGAAGAGTCCGTGCAGCTAAGGATTTAGGACAAAAGGTTTTCCTCAATCCAAACATAAACAAGAATGGGAGCATATGTCAAGGAGCATTGGAGCCGTGGCCTAACAATATTTAAGGTTTGTTTCTTAGTGTATTTAAATTACTTATTGTTGAATTACTGCTTCATTATAAAATGTTTGATCAAATATCATAGAATTTTTTCTTTTCTTGTGCTCGTAGTATCCTTGTACTTCTTTAACTTGTTTCTTTGTTGTATAGATTTTATGTAGTAATTATGTTATTTAACTTGTTTCTTTGTTGTGTAGATTTTATGTAGTAATTATGTTAGTTAATGTAGGGCTTGGTAAGCATTTAGTGTTCCTAATAAGGATGTAGAAAAGTAAACTAAATTAAAATTAATATGAGTTGCAGAATGAATGGTGTTGACTTTTGTTTTTAGATTTGGATTGACTGTCACTTGTGTTTCTCATTTCAAGGACTTAGGTTATGGTTCAATTTATTTAGGAGTTAATATTTATTGCCACTACATAAATTTTTTGATTTGCATCTCTGCTAAGCTTTATTTTGATGTGCTTTGGTTTTGGTGATATACTGATAAAACTATGTTTTTACTTAATGGAAGTACTTGTTATTCTAGTCCTTATTCGGTAATTAGTAGGAACTAGAAGTGATAATAGTTATTTTCTTTATGGAATAATACATAAACATGCCTTTAACTTGGCTTCATTTTGCGTCTACACCCTCCAACTTTGGTTGTGCACAAGCAAACACTTCAACTTATATAGAGCTGAACAAGTAAACACATGCGTCTTACTTGGCGTCCTACATAGCAATTCACATCCTACACATCATCATACGTGGTGTCCTATGTGTATTATATCACGCAAGACGCGTTTACAAGTTTATTCAACTTTATACAAGTTTAAGTGTTTACTTGTGCAGACAAAAAATTAAAGGGTGTAGATGCCACCTCAAGCTAAGTTAAAGGGCATATTATATATGGTGTCTTTCTTTAATATGTTTGAGAATATGCTAACTGACTAATTATATACTTCTGTCCAAAATTAAAAGAAGTTTCTCTATATGATGGGGTATGGAATGGTGCTGTCTTTTTATTCTGGAAAGTTGTTTAAAATGGAATGTTTGGCCAATAACATTCCCAAGGTATACCCACGAATTGAAGTACATCCTTAAGATATCCATGTGAACCAAAAACATGGTTATTGTTTTTCTAAATAAACAATTTTCATCCTTTCATTATCCAAAGTCAAAAAGTTTACAAAAACATAGAACTCGTGTGAGTTTACATGGTATGAAAGCCTCCCAAAATATCTTCTTTGTTCATACATTATAGCCTAAATGTTCAATAAAAATTTAGTAGTATACTCGTTGGTGTCTTTAATCTTTTGGTGTTTGATTCCTTTTACTAATAATGTGTCATTCTTCTTCTGTTAAAACCTATAAAATAATCTAATGTATATGTCATTAGACCAATTTGCTTAGTTCAAATTATTTATGTCTCTTTACTTGTTATTTGATTTATTTTATTATTCAAAATGACTAATTATCTTCTTTTTTTCAGAACACATTTATAAAAAACTTATTAAGGAGAAGGTTGATGGGATTTCTACACCAAGGGATGAATTGGTATTGAAGTACTATAAGGAGACATTAAATTTGAAGAAACATGCCAACAAATGGAGCTGGAGACGTTAAGTTGGAGGACAATGCCAACAAGGAGCTTATGTTGATGTTTTTGAGCTTAAGTTGACATGGAGCTAATTTTTATGTTTTTAAACTTCAGATATGTTCGATTTTATTTGTATACATGTTATTCATTTCTGAAGGACATACCATTTTGAAATGGTTGTGCAAATAAATGCACAAGTATAGTTAATGAATTAGTGTAATTTGAATGGATTCAATTATTTATTTCATGATATGTGAAATTTAAGTAATTTTGGTTGCTTCTAAAAGTAAGCTAGGGGTCATGAAAACATAACAAATCAAGCCAAGAAAAAGTTAGGATGTTTACATATTAGCTTAAAAAATATCCAAGCAAAAGAGAGTTGTTTGCTATGAAGTTACCTAGGGAATAATCCTAGCTATTATTTGCTTGGATATGTTTCTTAGAAAAAATATTCTAGCTAAATTAGCTAGGCTAACAACGTTTTTCCTAGCAAAATTTTAGCTAAGAGCGTATTAGCTACAAAAGGTTGCTACGGTCATTTTCCTAGCAAAAATGATGTTAGCTAATTTTGTAAGTTAGCTAGGGATTTAGTCTCTCGCTAATGACATGTTCTCTTGTTTGCAATACCAATCCAACAATGTAATTCATTTTGTTTATTTCGAATTAAAGACTTTTTTCTAACTCAATAATTAGAAATTGAATGCATACTGTATAAGGCTTGCTGAAATTTAGAACAAATTACAACATCATTTTAAAGTAATGAAAATATGAGATGGAAAAAAATACCTAATTTATATAATTTGTAGGGTCGGATTGTTATGTTGTCGGGTTGTGCTACTCCAATCTTTCAAGATTTTGATTTTTTAGTGTAGGGCTGCTTCAATTGTCGGATTGGGACCATCAACTGTTATGTTAATCTTCAAAGTGAAGTTTGGAAGCCATGAAAGTGAAAAGGGAGAAGAAGAAAGTGAAAAGGTAAAATAACTTTTTATAAAGTGGAAGATTTTCTTCCACTTTACAAAGTGTAAGAAAAACTTACACTTTATAAAGTGTAAGAAATAGTTCTATTTTATAAAGTGTAGGAAATAGTTCCGTTATATATTAAAACATACACGTTATGAGACTAACGGAAAACGTTTAGAATATCAGATAAAGTGAAATTTTTTCTTCCACTAAGCCTATTTTAGTTACTTACAAAAGTAGTGACTTATTTTGGTCACTTTTATGTTTTTGTGGCTTATTTTGGTTCAGAACTCCAAAAAGGGTTGGTGGAGGTCAACTCTGGCGTGCGTTCTACAGGGTCGAGTCATTAATGCAATTGATTTGGCCTTTGGTCCCAATTTTGCGTGTTTGTACAACAAAAAAGAAGAAGAGAAAATACATAATTACCTCATCAAACTTATACTTTCTCCGTTTCACAAAGAGTGATCTGATTTGACTTAACATAAAATTTTAGAAAATAAAAAAGACTTTTGAATTTTGTGGTCCTAAATTAAAGTTATGTCAAATGTAGTAAATTGTCTTTCAATCTTGTGGCTTTAAACATGTCACGTGAAAAGTTGAAATTAAAATGTTACCAAAAAAGGAAATAGGTTATTCTTTTTGAAACAGACTAAAAAGAAAATGAGGTAATTATTTTTTAAATGGAGGGAGTACCATTTTTTGAAGTAGACACCTTAAGTTTGTGAAAGTCCTATTATCCCACGAAATTATTTCCAACCACAATAAATACACCATTTAACAGCACATGCAGTCTCATTGTCAGCGAGTGTGTCTCACCCCCCAAATAAAATAATGTAACTTTATTTTTTCCTCGTCCTTTAATAAAGGGTTGGGTAAGACCCAAACCCGCTCAAATATTGACAGATTCCCTTTTTTATCTTAAACATATTATACATAAATCATGACGAAGATAACATTCTCGATCATTGAAAAAAGTTTAGTTTCAGTTTAGAAATTCCATTGCAGATGTTCGTAGAACTTTAACAGTGGCTGATAGAAGAAGCTCCATCATTGGAGAACTTCATACTGGCAGCTCAAATGGCATCTCATGACCTTCATCGATCTATCAATTTATGGAACTCTAAATGGTACGAATGTGCATTAGTCTTTGCAGTCCAAGGTGTATTTTTCAACTCATTCTTATTTGGCGTCCCTAAAATTGGCTAATTGGATTGTTGGGTACTTAGAGGAAGACGCAGTGAATTTGTAAACACAGTTTTTTGATTGATATAGAAAAGAAACTTTTTGAGAACTCACGAAACTCCAGAAGTTCATATGGTATCTCACGAAGGTTTATACATCGAATTATTGGATTGACAGAAGAGAATTTTTTCTTTGGCTGCACATGAAGAGCTCTTCAATGGCCATCAATGGAGGTTTGTGGAAGATGGAAAGTGGTCTATTTAATAAAGAAAATAATTTTTTAATTGGTGATGCCACATGGCACTAAAACACCGGTTTAGGGGTTAGTTTTGCCTCATTCACGCGCCTCTCAAACTTGAGATCGCACATGCTCTAAAAATGGGTTAAAAGGGTGTATTTATCATGGTTAAACATAATTTCCTAGGGTAATAGGACCCCCGCAAATTTAAGATGTCTACTTCAAAAAATGTATAAGTTTGATGGGATAATTATGTATTTTCTCAAAAAAAAAAACACAGTAAGATGATATTTTTGGAGTTATATATCAAAATTAGGTTATATAGATTGAGACGAAAGGAATATTTCTTAATAATAATAAAAAAAAAATTGGACCAAACAACCCCCGTTTATATAGTATCGTTGGAGTTTAAAATTTTGACAAGTAAAACTTCAAAAATAATTTACTCAATTCAAATTTTCACAGTTTACGCATATTGAGAATTTAATAAAATTTTAAATTTGAGAAACAATTCATAACATTCAGACGTTTATTGTTTAATTTCATAATTAATTCATGAATTTTCAACAAAGAAGAAATATAGAGAAGAAACAAGTGGGTGCATAGGACCATGCAAAAATATCATAAAAATGTTAATTTTCAATTTCATATCGTACAACTGTTAACAACTACGAAGGAACTGAAAATTCTTCAAAAGTTAAATGTTGAAAAATTCAGCAATATTGATAAAAATCATATGGATTACATATATGTGACTTGAAATTAAAGTCAAATGAAATCCGTCGACATTGACCAAGATATATGAAAACTCAATAAGGACAATTTATTATAAAAATTCATATATATTCACACTGAAAAGGAACATGTTTTACAGAAAAAATATTTTTATCTTAAATAAATGTTATCATGAATTTATTGGGAAATAAGTGTTTCTGTAAATGAAAACTAAGTCAATCATGCAAATTTGTTGAATGGTTTAAGACAACGACAATCCTAGTAGGAGTGCATGATACGACTCAATCAGTTGTTTTTTAAAAAAAAAATTCATATCGTATTAATATTTTGATTATTTTATTATGTATTATGATAAAAATTAAATTTTGTGAAATTATCTCATCATATCAATTTTCTTTTGTATCAATATGGTTTCATTAATTTTTAACATTTTTTTATCAAAATATTATAAAAGAATCACAAGTAAAAGTTTGAACATAATATTATGTATATAATATACTTCCGTAGGATTTAGAAAAAACTCTCTAGATTTTTTTTTTCTGTTTAAAAGATAGTGATGCATCCCACGAGAGGAAATATATGTCTAATATCTTATTAATTTTAAGACGTGATGCACTTATTGACTTGCATTTGATTTCATCCTGGCACAAAGTGAAAACTTTAATGTAATGTATCATTGGAATATCTTATAGTATATATTATTATTCCTCTTGCTCATATGTATTTTGTTATGTCCTAATGTATTTAAGAGTAAATTTTAGGTTTAGCAAACATAAAAATTATATTTGTATGTTATAATTATAGTTTGTATAATTGCGCTCCATAACAAATTTTATGTTTTCTATGGCTATTAATCTGTATATTTCAGTATACATATACATAAAAATCTGTATTTGTATATTTCGGTATACAAACTAAAACATAGTAATTGTATATAAACAAAATTAGTACATATATACGACACATATGTATACCGAATGGGTCTATTTGTATATTTCGTTATACAAATGGGTCCTGCAATCAATTTTTTACAACACATGTTTACCGAATGAGTCTATTTGTATATTTGGTATACAAATGGGATAGCAAAAAATATGGAATGTTTGTTGCGAATTACAAATAAAATAAACTATGACTATAACATTTAATTTGAATTAATAATTTACTATTTCATACAATTTTTCCTATATTTAATATATAAGGTAGGGGTCATGCCTAACCTTTTAATTTGATTTAAAAAGAAGAAAAACTAGACAATATGGGAAGAGTCTCTCCTTTGACTTGTAAAAGAAATTGATTGGGAAGGGGACTCTCCTTCATTACCAAATCTAATGCAAACTTTAGTAGTGGTTGCTACCACAACAAAAGAGTAAATTACATAAGATGTTTAGTTAAATTTATAAGCTAATTAAATTGATATTAAGTATTTTTTTTAGTTTATTTATATGTTTGATAAATGCTACAAGATCAAAATATTTCTAAGATAAAAGTCAAAAGTTGTTAATTGCTAATTTATGGCTTTGCAATATATAAACACTTTTCATTTGATCAAAATATTTTACTATTTTATCCTTAATAGTTTTTCTAATTCTCAAAATATCTTGTTCAAAATAAAATTCCTAGCTTTCTGTTTACTCAATACTCATCGTTCCTCCTTTTATGAAGTTGGATTCCCAAAATATCAGAATTTCAGTGAAAAAGAAACACTTCATCTTTGATTCGTATATTTGTGTATAGTTAGTCATTTTGTGTACATTATATTACTCCACAAGGAGAGTCTCTCCTTTAATTTTGTGCTCTTATTATTTTCCTGGTCGAGAGTAATTTTTTAACTTACCTTCAAATATAGAAAGATGTAATTTTTTTTATAATATATTAAGAAGAAGAAGAAAATCATGTAAATTGAAGGTTTAATGTGATAATTACCAATTTAAAATTTTCAAATACAAATGTAATAAGCTTTCTGCTTTTACAAAATTACAAATAGAAATTGATAAATTGCACAACGAAGCACTAAAAAAGGAAAAGAAAAAAAAAACTAACAGTTCGCTTCCTCAATTTCCCCCTTGTTATCAGCATACTTTTGAAGATTTTCACCATGCAACTTCCCATATCTAAACTCATCAAATATTTCAACTCCCATATTTATGTAAAAATCATATGACTTTTTATTCCAAACTGCGATTATTCCCTCTACCGATACGAACCCATTGTTGGCAGCAATGGATGCAACTGTTCCAAACAACAATTTCCCCATTCCCAACTTTCTATAACTCTCTCTGAAGTACAGACTCTCAAAATAGAATCCAGGCTTGTCATTGAAACATGAATAATTAGCATAAAAGAAAGCATATCCTGCAATGTAAGCATCACTCTTATCGTCATATTTGGACCTGAACTCCTCAACTTGTCCTTCAACGACAGGGAATTTAAGGTCAAACGTTGTAAGGACAGGCTTGTACCCTTCGTTTGTGGTATTTTTGGGTTCGTTAAAAGGGGTGGGAGAGACTTCGAGTAGAAGTACGGATGGACCGTAGAAAAGTGGAAGAGGATTTTCTTTAAAAAGCAAATTGGCTAAGGAGGACTCGGTAGCTTTGTATAAATGAGTATAGTTATGGTATTCATGGATTTGGTAAAACAATTGGTATATATGAGACAGATCAGATTTTGTAGCCAGACGGACTCTTGTGTATATCTTTCCGGTGATGGTAACATTGTTGGATTCCGATGATGCATCGATGGTTATTGTTTCAGATGGAGTTGGTTGTTGAAGAGCAGGAGCCATAGTTGTTTTAAGGCAAAAGAGATATTGTTGAAAGGAGTAGGATGAAGTTTTTAATTAGAAATGGGATACTGTATGGAAAGATAATACCAATGGTTATTTATAGTGGAGAATTTGGTCTCTTTTTTGTAATACTTTATTTGGTTGGTGGAATTCAACTCAAACGTACGTGTTATTATAACTTAGATAAAAGAGTCAAGCATCTCATGAAATTTCTTTTCTATTTCCTACAAATACAAAATTCGGTGGGAGCCGTAAACTAAAGTTGACCCATTTTTCAAATGTAGTCATTTTATAATGTAAAAGAACTCTTCTTTTTCTTTTTCCACGTGTGGAGTATACTGACGTGGCATCATACATAATTAAAAAAATTAGTTCGATAATTTTCAGTTCCAATTTTTAAGATGTTATATTCATATCAAAAAGATTTAGTATGGTTTAATAATTTTAAATTTGATTTCAATATTGTGCGTATAATAAATCGATAATCATACTCTTCATTAATTAATTATATACACAGAAAAAAAATTCGCTTGTATCTAGCTATGTCGCTCGCCTGATCTCTCCTATCTCGCTTGCTATTTTCCTCTCTCACTCCCCTCTCTTTCTATCTAATATCCTTGATACATGTATATATGGACTATTTCGCTCGACTATCCCTTCTATCTTGCTCTTCTTTCTCTCTATTTTAGTCATGCATCAAATAACAAAAATACATGTATATGAGTTGAAAAATCTGACATGAAATATTTGTGAGACAATATGTAATTATTTCAATTATAGAGAGAACTAGAAAATATGGTAGAAATATTTATCTAATTGGCTGGCATGTTTGGGCAGTAATTGTTGGGCCTTGGGCTTGGGCAGTTGGGTTTCGCCGGCTGCTGAATGAAAAGAGAGAAAAAATCGTGTTAAACTTTGCCCATACTCTTGGACAGTCATGTTACCCTGCCTCAAGTTCATAAATTCCTGGGCCCTTGCTTCTCTCAACTCTATGGGGAAAAACCTGTCTAGAAAGGTTTCCTTGAAACAATCCCAAGTAATAGGAGCGGCATCTGTACCCCTGTTCTCCTTCCACTGAGTATATCAGATATGAGCCACATCCTTAAGTTGGTAAGATGCTAACTCAACCCGATCATTCCCAGTGACCTGCATCACCTCAAAGATCTTCTTAATCTCATCCAAGAAATTCTGAGGATCTTCACCAGTCTGCGATCCTAAGAACTCTGGAGGATTCATCCTAACAAAGTCACGGACCCTTGCTGCTGCTGATCCACCATTTGCATTCACAGGAGCTTGAACCCGCTGATTGTTCTGGTTAGCGACACTCTGAGCCAACATCTGAATGGCATTCCTGAATTCAGCATTTGAGACTTCCTGATCTGGAACTGGAAGAGCTGCGTTTGCGTTCCTGGCATTCGCATTCCTAGCATAAGCTCTACGAGAAGACATGATCGCTGAAACGTAGAACGTCGAGTTAGAATGGAATTTAGATCATACCTTACGCACGATAAGAGTAACAAGAAAATGAAGATTTCCTAAAACACTTTGTAGCCTCCCTCACATTAGATGTGGTGCGCACTACACCCCCATGAAAAAGACTCTACCTAGTGCGGCTTTTCAGACATCCTAGGACACTTAAACCTAATGCTCTGATACCAAGTTTGTCACGCCCCGAGCTACCCCCAAGACGCGGACACGGGACCTAGGACCACAAGTGATCCCAAGCTAACCCT
>JAJOOR010011227.1:0-22350 GCA_036250505.1 Solanum acaule
GCCATGAAAAGATCAGCTCATATGGATAATTTGGGACCTCTTAATTATACTCTTAGGCCATCTACACAAAAGGTTCAAAATTCTCAATTTATGCCACAATTTTTGAGTTCTAGCATGATTAATAATAATCATGATACATTAATAATGCCAACAAATAATAGCATAGTTCGTACTACAAATAATACAAATGCTTCCACATTTGATCAAATTAATAAGTCATTTACTAGTACAATTCCATCTCATTTGGATGAAATGGGGATGAACCATCATGAGCAAATTAGTGCAAATCTTGGTGGATTTGATCAATGCGGGACATTTGGTGGAGATCAAGAACAATCAAGAAAAGATAGGAACATTTCAAGATTATTGTTTGATGGGAGTATATAGTGGTAGTACTAATTATTCACAACATTCATGTTGGTGGATATTTATATTATTGAATTGTTCAAGCTTCTTCAACATGAGAATTCAATCATCTTTAGATGATTTGATTGACCCTAATTAATTAGTTTTTTAGTCTTAGATTAATGTTATGGACAATGTTTACTATGATCAAGTATGTGGAGAATTCATTGATGGCGTTGTTCATCTTGATTATTTGTTTAATATGGTTTATTTTGTTTAATTGTATAGCATTATGATGTATGCACATGTTAGTATGACATAGATTTTACTAGGAGTACTTCTTTATGATGATTGACAGAATTTTAGGATGTGTTACAATACGCCGACCCACGTTAAAAGTTTTCTTTCTCTTATGAGCTATTTCAATTGAATAGCAAATAATAGTTATTTGTAAGAAAGGAAAATGTATTTTTCTAAAACAAATAAGTGGGTTCTTAGACCTTTTTTTTACTGTGTTTGATATGTAAGTACAAAAATATTATCATAAAAATATTTATATATAATAATATAAATAAATACTATGGAAGGTGGAAGTGCGGGAGTGGAGAGTGTGGGGTAGTAGGGATGGGCTATAGGGGTGGTCGGGGTGAAGAGGAGATGTGTTAGAGAATGGAGGGACGCAATTAATGTGAAATTTAATTTGTAGAATTCATTTTCTCTATTTTCACTAAAGAAGCCATTTTCCTTATGAAAGTATTTTTCAAATTCTTTTACCAACATAATAAAAATCAAAAACTATTTTTCAGAAAATATTTCCGTCCGTAGTAAAAAAAAACTTCCATTATATCATCATCTTCTTAGCTTGTTCTTGCTATCATCATTGAGGTATTTTTCATTGCTTTTTAAATTGTGGAGGTGTCGTTATTGTTAGGTTCCATTAGTCATGAAACATATTTTGTCGTTTTATATGACCTCATAATGATGTTGAATTAATTCTTGAATTAAGAAAGTTTTTAATTCCTATAAAGGTGTCTAATCATCAATTACACTTCAATCAATACACTATTTTGAAACATAATGGAGGAAGATTTAATGGTTATTCCTTTGGTTTTGAATTTTAAACACAAACCACAACAAAATTTAAAATGGCCAGCCGTGAGCTCAGACAAACAGATGTGCCTCCGACCATTAGGCTTCGAGCGCTTAAATTGTGAAAAACTTTTAAAATAAAAATCCATCCTTTCTTCACTATAGAATTTTATAAAAGTTCAAAAACAAAATAAAATATAATAAAATTATTATTTTATTTATTACAAAAGCGTATCAAGTCAAACATAAAAAAAAAAAATACTGACAAAGAGAGTAGAAGATATTAGGAAATTTGAGGGGTTAAAATGAGTGTATCATAATTTCTAAATTCAAAATACCAATGATAGTGAAATCTTGGGGAATGGGAGGGGGCAAAAAAGCAAAGTAAAATTGATAGATATGATTAATCAATAGAAATTTATTTATTTGTGGAGATTTAATTTATAGAACCTTTTGAAAGGATGGTGTGACATATGAAACACTCTCTATTGAATCATGGTGGCCCCTTTTACATAATAACAATAATAATAATAATCTGGTTTTTAGCAATTATGATTATTGTTTATAAAAAAAAAAAACATCTCTATCTAAGTTGTGTCCTTTGGCCAATTCTTAGTTACTATGTCTCTTGCTAAAAGAAAATTGAATTCTATGCCAAGATTGATGTTTTAAAAAAATAGTTATAATTCATTTAATATAGTTTAACTCATCAAATTTCGTTAAGTAAAAAAGTATTAATTTTGTGATTTTAAATATTGTAATACGCCTGCAAAACATGTCATAACAATGTGTGCGATGACGAATATAGAATATTGTTCATAGATGCATGTGAATCAAATATCTTTTAAATATAGATATATCTCATGTATTTGTTATTGTGGATCCATGGCAATTATTATTTAGTGTATGTTAATACGAGGTCGTTATTGATCACATAGATTTTAAATTCTGATTCTATTTCTATTTGTGTGATTATATAGAATGAGAAGTTTATAGTTAGATGCTTTCAAATATTGAAATGTATCAACTAATAAGAAGATAGTGTTATATTTTATTATATACATAAACCGGAACAAAGGAGTAATACAATCTAGTCACTTATAAAAATTATTGTAAACAAGTACTTACTAGTACTTAATAAGTATTGTAATAATTAATTTACTACTCTTTTAGTTTATTTTTATTTATCTAATTATAGTTAATAGTTAGATAAAATTAAAAAATAAATGATAAATTATCTCTTCATTTTTTAAATTGAATAAATAAAATAGATATCTATTTTTATTTATCGTATAATAGATAAAGTAAAAAAGAACAGGAGATTATAGTTAGTTACTACTTACTATATTGATTAATTGTAAATACTCCTTCAATATCCTTAATCACAGGTCTGAGGATCGAGTCTCCCTAGATAAAGATACACTTTTATCAGGAGAATTATTCCACGTAAATTTAAATTTAGCCGAACTTCGATATGAATACGTATTTATCCCAATGATTTCTAACTAGATAAAGCATGACCAAGCTCTACATCTTCTCCCCGTCATCCGACCCTCATTCTCCTCTACCTGCTACATCTACTTTTACTTTTTAAAATTTCAAAAAAGAAAGAAAAAAAATTATAAACTTTACATGAGCATAGACATGATTAATTTCTTGAAAGGGCAATCGTAATAATGAAAAAGTTTTAAATATAGTCTTTTCACGTAGTATTTGGTTCGTCTTTATATTATGGATGATTGATACATATATTAATAAATCGTACTATTATTAATCGTGACAGAGTTAATATTTTCACTGGAAAAAATTCAAAAAGAAGTAAAACATAAATAGAATAAGTTGAAGAGGGTTCACCATATATATACATTAAAAAAAGTTAATCATATATAAATAATATATATCTTTTTTACTGAAAGGGGTTTGAATGAAGCCCTTCAATTCGATCCTATCTAACTTCGTCCAATCGTTTTTGAATATGAGTTGTGATGATATGATTTGAGATATCTCCTTTTTTAATTAGAAGTCTCGTATTCGAGCCTGGAATAATATAAACATCGCATATCAGATGAAAAATATCGTGGCAGATCATAGCCAGTTTCCTACCCTACGTTACGTCCGTGATTATGGGAAAGGGAAGATGAATGCACCAAAGTTTATATTATTAAAAGAGAAGAATCTTCTACTATACACAGCAACCCCAGCTCACTTTAAAGAATATTGCTAATTAAATTAATTATGAAGAAAGTTCTTTATAATTTTAAAACATATTATTTTCGTTAAACTCAATGAATCATTAATAGATACAGTCAAATCTTATTATAACATTATTTCTTTATAATAGCATGACTTTTTCTAAATTCAACTATTTATGGTATATTTTAATTTTTTATGATAATATTCTATTTATATTAATAATGACATTTAGATATATACTTTTTGTAAAATAAATCATCTATTATAAGAAATATATTATATATAAAAATAAACGGCCATCATCGTTAATGTCATCCACGTTATAAATTTCAAGTATTGATATTTATAAATAATTATATTTTAATAGTGTCCTCAGTTATAGTCATAGCGAAAAAACTACAGATATTTATCTTTTTTACAATCATACTCTTTCTATTTTCTTTTACTAACAAGTATATTCCTTTTTCTTGGTACATGATAATATCAATCATGTTAACTCATTTGCTAAATTATTAATATTATATAGAGTTTTCTAAAATTATTTTTCATCCGGTGTTCAGAATCCGTATTAAAACCACTGACTAATATAGGTCGAATCATACACCAAGATGTTTAGGTTGGGGTGCCATGGAGAGTGGGGGTGGGGTATGGGACCCTCATGCTTCACCTTAGAACAAATAAAAAATGAAACATCATTGCAGCATGTGAGCCCAAAAGTTGTTTAAAACATATAAACATGTGGGATGGAGAAATAGACTTTGGACCAACACCAATATTAGACTTATTAATTAACAATTAGTACTACATGCAATTTAATTTGATTAGACATAAAATTTAGAAAAAGATTTAAAATTTTATGATTTAAAATTAAATTTTTGTGTAATTTTAAAAATTTTGTAATCTTATTCATCGAATGTTAAAATTGAAAAACTTACTAAATATATATAAAGAAAACATTTTGCAATTAGAAAGAATATTCGAAGGTTTCTTATATTCTTTTCCCTCAATACAAATGTTCGAGGAAGAATTAGTAATATTGTATTGATTGTAAAGATGTAATTTTATTTTTTTACTGAGTTTATCAAACAAGTGTCATATATATTTGATCATGTATTTGACCCAACCATCCTTGTTTGTTTTGAAATGTAACTTTATTTTTTAACTAAGCTCATCAAATAATGTCATGTTCGATCATGATTTTGATCCAAACCATTCTCGTTTGTTTTGGGCCTAGCCATAGATAACATATTGACAAGATATAGACGTTATCCACAACAAATTTAGCTAGGTTGTATTCTAGAACACTCCACATGCAAGATCCCAAGAGCTATGAAGAATAATATTTCATTGTGATTAGAAGTTCTATCAATTATATTATTCACATGTCCGATTAGATTCGAAATTTAAGAAAAAAATAATGAAGAATTAATCTAAAAAGCCAATGGATATATAATATATTGTATAAATTTATTCGACTATTTTTTTTATTTTTAATTTGTTCGACTATTTATGTGAAAGATCCCCCTCCCTCCCAAAATTAATTTGTGAAACATACCACAAGTGTCACTATAATTTATAATGTTGAGGTTAATTTACTCTATGACATGTTAGGTCATTTATATAAGTCGTTATTAAAAGTACTAAAATGAAGGTTAATACAAATGAGTTTATAAATATAAAAAAAAAAAATATGTCAATTGTTCAGAACGAACAAAGAAGTGAAAGAGTATTATATAAATTGCAATTGATAGAATACAATATGTCAATTGTTTCGAACGAACAAAAAAGTGAAAGAGTATTATATAAAATGCAATTGATAGAATACAATATGTCAATTGTTTCGAATGAACAAAAAATTAAAAGAGTATTATATAAAATGCAACTGATAGAATACAAGATTTTCTAATTTAGTACAATCCTGCTACATACTAAAAAAAACATGATTTAGCAACAGACATATTTTGTAGCTAAATAGCAAAATTCTTCGTTAATTTTACTTAACGATGAATTTAGCGACAAATTTTTATTAGCTACGAGTAAAATAACGATAGACCAGCCATGAAATTCGTAGCTAATTCCAGTGTTTTGTAATAGTGATATATACACTTTCTTAAATAACATAAATTTTCAGACAAAACAGTTTCACACTTTAACATGATATCAGAGCAAATAAAGATCGTGAATAATTCCAACCTAATAGTAGGCCCAATTTTGTGAAGTCTCTATAAGTCTATCCTATCAATTTCTTGTTTGGCAGCTCTCGAGGCATGTTATCGATTAAAGTTGTGATCCCACCTTTGCCACATTTTTGCAATTTGATATCTAGCAATATTATGACCACAATATCATCAAACCTAAAACTCTATATAATTGGTTGAATTTTCAATATTATTGGTGGTCCACAAACTTCTATTTTTATTTTCTTCCAAATGTTTGGTTCATTTATATATGACTTGTTCAATAAGATCCTTTCTTCATTGGCAATTATTATTTTTGGTTTCCTATCCACGGTTAGATATTCATATTAGAGTTCGATTAAATCTGGATTTACATCGATAAAGTGCTCTCTAACAAAGGCGACTTCGTATTCAAGAGGATTCAAACCGAAAATCTCTAATATAATTAAGGATGAAAAAATACTCACCACTCCACCACTATCTTTGTTGGTCATTGACAATTTAAGAGAGAATTCCTAGTGAATTACTTTATACAAATGAATTTAAGGTTTAGTTTAACAACAATATATTCGGTACAATAAGGTTTAGCTTATATTCTTCTTTTTTTCAGTCTAGATATATTCCATCATAAAATAACTCTAGTCTTTTTAATTACTTTAATAAATTTTATTCACCGTGAATAATTATTATATAATATAATTAGTGTATATATATATACATTATTCATTATATATTCATTATGCAATGAGTATATACCAACAACAATCGACTTCAAACATTTATGGTTAAACAGGTGAAATTATTTTATAAATCAAAAAGTGTTAATTTTAAAAAAAAAAAGATTGGGGGGGGGGGGTTAAGATCTCAGCAGAGATCAAAAGATTAGGTAATACTTACTTTTTTCATTTCTATGGATAGAGTTTTACCTGATGATATAAGTAGTTTGAAAGGTCACATATATTCCATAAAATAAAATTTATCAAGATGAGCATAAACTGGCCCGACAACACGATTATAAAAAAAGAGAGCATAGAATTGAAATTTTCTTTAATCATCATAAGAATAAAAAACTACTCCCGCTCCAAAATGATATCATCTAAACAAGTATCACGTTCATTAAGAAATTAATAAATATATACAATATGTAATTTATTAAACTGTCGTTATATAATAAATGTCTCTTGAAAATTGAATACTACTACAAAGATGGAGTATGGAGATCATTTATTACTAATTTTTTTCTTAAATTTCTAAAATAGTACTTGTTTTCGGACAAAATATTATTTTTATCAAAAACACTTATTTTGAGATGGAAAAGTACAATTAAAGTCTATATGCAGTCCTCAACTTGTGTCTAAATTCCATAGGATTTCAGAGGTCATTTCTGTTAGATTCCATATCTTCTGAAAAGATTTTACCATTTACTACGAACTATATGAATAATATGAGCCTTTATATCTTTTTTTCTATTTAACGAGCAATTAAATTTTACACGCTGCAAAGGTACTCTCTCTCTATATATCTATAATCAGTTCTTACTGATTGGTTCTGAAATTTTAAAATCAAATAGCATATATATTATGAAATATAAAATATGATGGAAGGGTCTTATGACTCATGTACAAAAGTCTAGTAATATTATTATGGGCAAATTACACAAATCACATACTTTTAAGGCAAAATTATAATCTATCCCTTAAAAGATAATTACAGAAATCCCTCAAACTGATACAATAATATAAGCGCTGATACATTAATCTGATGCGCGAGATACATTAATCGTTAAGTAAGATACATTGCATTTTATACATGATACACTAATCTGATTCTGATGTACATTTTATACATGATACACTAATTTGATGCGCGAGATACAATAATATAAGCGCTGATACATTAATCTGATGCACGAAAATGAGGGATTTTGGAGATTTGTAAAACTTATAGGGGATAATGGTAATAAGTAAACTAAAAGGTGGGATTTCTGTAATATTTCCTATTATGATCCAAGCTTAACTTCATCTTTACCTAAATAGCCAATCGAATTTATGTTTATTTTTAAAAATTGGACTATAAAAATTAGAGAAAATTATGCAGTTAAGCAAACTTGTACTACTTAATTAGTCATTAAAGCAATAGTTTGCTATAATTACAACACGCAACTAACATTAACCATTAATTATGTGGGCTGACTTCGAGTTTGTATAATTAGTCACGTTTGTATAATTCACCACATTTGTATAATTCGCAACTAACAATTCTTTGTTCGATTGTATTTGTATACGATGGTTTGTATTTGTATATGATGATGATTTCCTTTGATTTTTCAGTTTTATCACCATATACATTCAATCTTTTTTTATAACTTTTTAAAGTTTGTATAAACGTGTAATTTTTGGATTTTGTATAATATAATTTAGGCATAATACATAAATTGGACCCTAAAATTGGCTTCAAATTTTAAGTATGACCTCTAACTTTCATAGTGCACAAGTAGGCACTTTAACTATCCAATTCTTAAACAAAAAAACACGCGAATCCAACAGCCAAATTGTGTGATATACAAACGCTCCTACGTGGCTTATTGAGCCACTCAGTGGCTGCCATGTAATTAAAAAATTACACGTATTTGAAAAAATTAAAGATATATTTAAAAGGGATTCATTAAGGGTAAAATTGTCATTTTCGCTTCTTTTTTTTTTACTGTTGTGGGCCTCGAAAAATACCCCTGACGCGCCTGAATTGCGTCTCAATCACGCGTTATGCCAGGTTGGATTCGCGTGTTTTTTTGTTTAAGAATTGGATAGTTGAAGTGCCTACTTGTGCACTTTGAAAGTTAGAGGTCATACTTAAAATTCGAAGCCAAGTTTAGGGTCCAATTTATGTATTATGCCTATAATTTATATAATGTAATTTGTATAACTGTTTAAAGTTCATATGTTTATGTTTGTATCAATTCGTTATTTCAAGTTTAGCATATTTGTATAATTCCAGACTTTGTATTACTCAATTATACAAACACATGTGAATTATACAAACGTACCCGCAAATTATACAAATGAGATGCGAATTATACAAATTATTGCCCTCTCTCGCTCGCCTCTCTCCTCCCTCTCCCAGTCTTGCTCACCTCTCTCCTCCCTCTCCCAGTCTTGCTCGCCTCTCTCTTCCCTCTCTCAATCTCGCTCGCCTCTCTCCTCCCTCTCCCAATCTCGCTAGCCAGATATACAAATACATATGTAGACTAGTTGCATATATATATATATATATATATATACACGATTCATCTCTCTCCCACTATCTGCCCTCTCTCGCTCGCCTCTCTCCTCTCTCTCCCAATCTTGCTCGCCACTCTCCTCCTTATAACATGTAGCTACGAATCGTAATTAGCAAACTATAGCTATGGAGAGTAATTAAGCTATTTTTGAGTGGCTATATTCGAAAGTTCCCCTAAAAATTATTACACGACTACATTTATATTATACATTCATTGTCCATTTTTAGTATAAGAATGCCCATTGAACAACTATTTAGATTGTAATTCTTCTAAATTAACTTCTATACGTGACAATTTAAAAGGTTTTAGCATTATCAAGTTATTTAACAGATGTAAAATTTATTTTTTTAAAAATTGCCTCCTTTAGGGGCCATTGTATGGTTCTCATCAAATGGCACGATGAGATGAATTTTCTTTTTTGCCTCCTTTAGTTTTGCTTTTGAGATTTGATTTGATTAATCTTTGAGGTAAAATTGTATTAGATCAATTCTATATATTACGACTAAAATTTGGATATATTCAATAATCATATTAAAGACTTGACCTTAAATAAGAGGGTATGAAAGTCGTGAATAAGAATAGAAGCTAAGATTAGTAGCTAGTTAAGCGTTGTTTTAGTACTAGCAATTCATGTTTTTGACTTGGTGCTATATAGACCATCGTGTTTGTCATAGTATTAGCCTATTCATGTAGGTTTTTACTTTTGGTATCAAATATCATAAGTGGCTTATTATATTTAGGTGATTGCACCCTGTTGTTGTTATGTTACGGTTCCTTGCATATATGCTCTACACTGCTTTGCTATTAGTTGCCATGTTTTTGTCCACTATTGTTTTTTTTAATTACTATTTTGATTTGTTTGAACCGAGGGTCTTTCAGAGACAACCTTTTTGCCTCTGGTAGGTAGTGTCATACGTAGTGGTAAGACCTGCGTACACTCTATCCTCCCCATACCCTTACTTTGTGAGATTTCACTGAATATGTTGTTGTTGTAATAACCATATCAGAAGTACAACAAGTTGTATCTTTTCTCAACTCAATTCTATTTAAGAAATACATTTTAAAATATTGATCAAAGTTCACATAGTCTGACTCTCGATAAGCCAAACGTGATAACTAATTTGAGACATAGGGTGTAACAATTTACCCAAAAAAATAATTCAATTAGGCAACTTCAATTGAGGGAAAGTAGAACACTATGGATCCTATAATGCTTGCTAGAATGGAGGCAATCTTGTTTTGTCCTAGTCAATTGGGACTTAGTCTTTTTTCCCTAACCATCATTTTTCAACTACCTTTTAATCTAGTCTCAAATTTCTGACCCTATTCTCTTTGAACACTTAAAAAAAAGAAACTAAAATGATTTGATATCCAAAATATTTGTAAAATAATTTTGATTTGTTTATTGTTCTTCATGAATGTATAGTGTCCATTATAAAAATCAAGAAAAAATATGAAGGTAGAAACACTTACTCTTGTGTTAGTTAATTTAGCAGGTATTATGGAAAAAGCAGATGAGTCATTGTTACCAGGAGTCTATAAAGAAGTTGGAGATGCACTCCATACGGACCCAACCGGTTTAGGTTCACTCACGCTCTTCCGGTCCATGGTCCAGTCCGCGTGTTATCCTATCGCGGCTTATCTAGCTGCACGTCACAATCGGGCTCATGTTATTGCCTATGGTGCATTTCTGTGGGCTGCAGCTACATTTCTTGTCGCTTTCTCCACCACCTTCTTTCAAGTAGAGTGCTACTATCTCCTGTTTTAGTACACTTGTTCTGTTTTGGAAACTAGACGTTACAAAAAGTTAGATCTTGTTCTATTTTTGATAATTTAAATTCGTTAAACTATTCACACGTAGCTTTGATATGATGTTTGCTCTCTTTAACACCTTACGCTTTTGTATCCAATCAAAAAACATCAAGTAAAATGAAACAGATAGAGTAGAAGTTATTGTACTTTTGTAAGTTGGAATGTCTAAATTGTAGTAAAACAGAGAAAGTGATTAAATTGATTATGTGTTTGACAATTATACTTGTATGCATTGATAGAGCTAGGGGAGCGAGGGGATTCAAAACTCTCTTTGCATAAAAGTTACACGGTATATATAAGGTCAAAGTTAATTTACGTATATATAATAGATGTTGAAATTCCTTTACTTCTAGATATTTGAATTTCCTTAATGAAAATCCTGGCTCTGCTACTACTGAGTGTATGCATATAGTTGTAAGAAAATTAAGCAATTCATGACATCCTTTTTTTGTTGGTAAGTTGGCAGTGTCAAGAGCTTTGAATGGGATTGGATTAGCCATAGTTTCACCTGCTATTCAATCACTAGTAGCTGACTCTTGTGATGAAAATAACCGCGGAATGGCATTCGGATGGCTGCAATTCACTAGCAACATTGGTTCACTTGTTGGTGGTTATGTTTCCTTATTGATAGCTCCTATAACATTCATGAGAATTCCTGGCTGGAGACTTTCTTTCCATCTTGTTGGTTTGATCAGTGTGGTTGTTGGCATTCTAGTTCGTTTATTCGCGACTGATCCTCATTTCCCAGATGATAATATAAGATCTAGTAGTAAAGTTCATGGAAGTTCCTATTCCTTTTTATCAGAAGTTCAAGGTCTACTTGAAGAAGCAAAATCAGTCGTAAAGATACCGTCTTTTCAGATTATTGTAGCTCAAGGTGTTATGGGATCTTTCCCTTGGTCAGCTTTGTCATTTGCTCCAATGTGGTTAGAACTTACTGGATTTACTCATGTGGAGACTGCTATTCTTCTTAGTTTGTTTGTTGTTGGCGATTCCATTGGGAGTTTGTTTGGAGGCAGGATGGGAGACGTTTTATCGCAGAGTTTACCTAATAGTGGAAGGATAATTTTGGCACAAATAAGCTCTGGAACAGCTATTCCACTTGCAGCAATTCTTCTTCTTGCTTTGCCTGATGATCCTTCATCAATTTTCATGCATGGTTTGGTCTTGTTTGTGTCTGGATTTTTCATATCTTGGACTGCACCAGCTACAAACAAGTAATTGATCATTAACTTTACTCTGTTTTTATAGTGTTTTAACATCATCAAAATTTGACATAATACATAAACAGACACTCACACTCGGCCTTGGTAGACAAGTAAGCACTCCATCTTTGAGTATGCACCTCAACTCGTCTCTACTGCGTCAGTTGAACACTCCAACTTACAAAATGACCATCTAGACACTTTCAAAAATTTATGTGATACGTTCAGGTGTCCACGAGACACAATGGGATGGGTTGGAGTGCTTACTTCCTAGCTGAGACCAAGTTTGAGTGTTTGTTTATGTGTTAGACCTAAAACTTAGAAAGAAATTCTACTTCTTTGTCCACTTGTTGCATTTATCATGAAAAAACTGCAGAAGGTACTAAAAGAGACACCAACAGTCCAATTTTTGCAGAGATAGTACATGAAAAGGCGCGAACGAGTGTCTATGCTCTAGACCGATCTTTTGAATCCGTATTATCATCATTTGCTCCTCCTGTTGTTGGTCTACTGGCTCAGGATGTTTATGGTTATATGCCAGTAGCTCAAGGTGCTGATAGTATTTCTACAGACAGAGAAAATGCTACGTCTTTGGCGAAGGCGTTGTTCACTGCAATAGGAACTCCAATGGCACTATGTTGTGTTATTTACTCTTTTCTTTATTGCACCTATCCAAGGGATAAGGAAAAGGCTCAAATGGAAGCTCTGATCGAATCCGAGATGCAACTCTTAAGCTTGGATCCTTCATCACTTACCGGACAATATTCACTAGTCAAGTCATCCGAAAACCAAGAGAGTTATAACGATGAAAAAATCGTAGAGGAAATGGACTACACCCGCCCTTATTAGTAGTAGGCAACCTTTCTTTCTCGCCTTTCTTCCAGCTTTTTCCAGATAAAGGTCTAATAGAGTTGCGCTTTCTTAGTACATTGCCTTTCATTACCAATCTGTCGTTTTACAGCACGAAGTTACCTGATGTTCGCTACTACTAATAAGGGCGGAGAGATGTTAACCTTTCGCTATTAGCAAGCACTCCCCTAGTTTTGACCTAATGAGGATGAACTTGATTTTGAGGATGGTGATGACAAGACATTAATCTATCGTCGTCCAACGAGTTCCAAATTTTCTGAATAGGAGGTACTCAAGTGAGTAACAGACCTGATGCTACTGACAGATAAGCTGACGTTAATAGCAGGTCTAATTCCGCGACAATAGAACATTGACTAGAATGACATTTCAATTAACATATGGACAACCAGAATGCAGGACAAAGCACACAATACAGATTGATATAGTTAATGGAGTGACATAAGTTTTTTTATTTTTTGCATAACAAGAATTATCACACTGTAACAAATATATTATGTATTAGAGGAACTTAGCTTTCTGAAAGATGTCCTCTTCTTTGTAGTCTTGTAGTCCCTGTCATTTGACATGTACTTCCGGTTCTGTTAGTGCTTGAAACAATTATGTCTTCTCTATATTACTATGTCTCTGGTCCCTTAGGGGAATTTATTCAATCTTATAGTTTGGGCTCCCAAAATATGGCGCCCTTAGCTTGGGGCTAAACTTTTTTTTTCTTTTGTTTCAATATAGGTTTTTGAAATGCTAAATGTTATCAAAGCTAATTTGACATGAATATTAGCATATATTTATTTGTTTTGTTTTTTTTGGTGCCTGCATTGGGGTTTGACTAAATCTAAATTCGCGTAAAAAACTCCAAAGGTAAAGTGTACTCCAACAAAGCCATCTCTATACCCAGGACGAAGATTAGCATATTGTCTCTAACAAAAATTCTACGTCTACATTCTACTCTCCGTTAGGGTTTTAAGATGTGAATAAGAAATGAAAAGAAACATTTTGAATTGCACCCGATCAATTGTGTGATCATCATATTTAAAAGTTTAAGCTGTTAGAGAGAGCACACTTTTATTAGTTAATGATATTTTCAACACACCCCTCATGTGTGGGCCTGATTCTTTTTCATGGCCCAAGCACATGGAAATTCTTTTTAATTTGAGTGTCGATGAGATTCGATCCAGGACCATAACTTCAACTTTAACTTTAAAAATATCAAAGAAAATGATTTTCTTTTAAATTTTCGTGATCAAACGTCCGTTCAAATTGTGATACAAAATAATAGAATGGAAAAAGAAAAGGGGAGCTTTTTAAAGTTACACACTTTGACATCCAAGTAAAGAGGCGTAACTTGACATCCAGAGAGCGTTTCACCTATGAGACTTTTCGGCGTGAATTCAAATTTAGTCGATTATAATGTGAGTACCAAATATTAGATGAGAAACCAAAAAAAAAGTATGTGGGGACCCACCTGCAGCTGGCACGTGCCTATCCAACCTTTGCACATGTTCACCAAAATTATTTCCTACAACTACGGCAGATCTGCTTACTTTAGTCAGAAAATTTATGGCAAACTACTAATTATAAGGACATATTCAGGATCAAATTGAAACAGACAGCAAATATACGTTAGTCTACAAACAGTAAAGACATATTTAGGATAAAATTAAAATATGGAGGGTAAATTTATTCGATTTCTCGTAGTTTAGGTCAATCAATTAACGATAAGATTAAATTCAAACGAAAAATAATTTCAACCCATTCTTATTTCTGTCTTAAAAACATATTTTTATTTACTCAAGTATATTTTCAACAACATGTCAAAGACTTGACCGTTGAAACATGTACAGCTAAAAAGGTTTTGTCCTGTAGTTTTAAATCAATAATACTGTTATTTAATGTGATAATTAATTAACACCCCGTGCTTTCCTCGTAGTCTCTTTTTTTTTGTCTATAAGAAAGACTTAAATTTCTAAAATTTTAATCCATGCTCTACAAAAAAAAAAAAAAACAATGCTTCCCCTTCTATTGTTGATGCTTTTGTCACATTCACGGTGGATGGCCACCGCGAATGTAACCAATGGTTGTAATTCAACCGCGAAGAACATTTTCATTTTATCTGGACAAAGCAACATGTCAGGGCGTGGTGGAGTCTTTAATCAGACAAGCTCATCAGGTACGGTTAATTTGACTTGGGATGGTATTGTTCCTTCTGAATGTCAGCCCAATCCATCAGTCCTCCGACTCAATGGAGGACTTACATGGGTTGAAGCTCATGAACCCTTGCACAAAGATATAGATGTGAATAAAACTTGTGGGGTTGGGCCGGGTATGTCATTTGCTAACAAACTCAAAATGGATGACCCGGATATTGGAGTGATTGGATTGGTCCCCTGCGCGATAGGAGGGACAAATATTACTCAATGGGTGCGCGGTGGATGGCTTTATAACGAAATGATAAGGAGGACTAAGGTCGCATTACAAGGTGGAGGGACGATAAGAGGGATGTTGTGGTACCAAGGGGAGAGTGATGCAATTGATCTTGACGATGCTAAATTGTATAAAGGTAGATTGAAGAAATTCTTCAAAAATGTTTGTAAGGATTTGGAGCTACCTACACTCCCTATTGTTCAGGTAATAGAAATAATCTTAACTAAGCTATGTAATAAACTCTATTTGTTTCAATTTACGTGTCTTACCTTCTTTTTTTTTTAATTTGTTTAACAAGATTGTTTCGTTTTTAATATTTAGTAGGCTTTTAATTCCACTATTCTTGTTTTGCCCTTAACGGCACTTCCTTAGATATGACATAATGAAAGACCAATATAAAAGGATGTATATTTTGTATATAATATCCGCGATTATATAATTCAAAAGTCTTTTATATATTCTTAGTTAGTGTTTGATTATAGATTTTGAATCAGATTTTCAAAAATTGCCTTAATTATCTGTTTGACCATGAAACTTGATCAAATTTTAAAAATCTGGTCTTCAAATATTTTCAACTAATTTTTTTGGAGAAATTTCACTTCTCTCACAAAACTTCAAATTTTTTCAAAGTAAAATGTATGTCCAGATACAATTTCAAGTTAAAAAAATCACAACTACGGAAACTCAAATCTTTAAATTTCAACTTCAGAATCTATAGTCAAACGGAAGCAAACGTCATGCACAATCAAACTATAAAGACTTTGAGTAATTGTGTTGGTTATTTTTGGGTGTAGGTGGCATTGGCAACAGCACCAGGGCCATATATGGAAGTGATTAGAAAAGCTCAATTGGGAATTAATCTTCAAAATGTGAGATGTGTAGATGCTAAAGGGCTTCCAATTGGGCCAGATTTGTTGCATCTTACAACTCCAGCACAAGTCCAGCTTGGGAAGATGCTGGCTAATGCCTTCCTTCAAATTCGAAAGGTGTTTCTCCCCTCTTCAAACTAGTAATTTATGTGCCCAAAAGATCACTACTCCCCTCCGTTTCAATTTGCTTGTCTGATTCTGATTTGATACGAAGTTTTAAAAAGTACAAATGACTTTTGAATCTTATGATCTTAAATTAAAAATATGTAGAATGTATCAAAATATCATTTAATCTTATGATTTTTAAACATATCATGTCGAAAATTGATTAAAGTTTTGTGTTTAGATTTTCTTATTATTATTAGGTCATTTAGCCGTAACAAAGTTAATTACTTTATTTTTTACAATATATATATATATGTGTGTGGTATTTCTTCTATCTCAAAATAAGTATCGTTTTCCTCTTTTTGGGAGTCAATTATACTAATCTCCGAAGCTAATTGGATTAGAATCATGTAATATTTTAGTATCAAAATCTGAATATAAAAAATATACATACTACGATAAATTACAATTTTTTTCATGTCAATATTATAAAAAAATATACATTTTTAAATATTAATTAAAATTCCATAATTTGAATCTAGAAAAAAACAAAATAACAACTTATAATTTGAGATGGAGGGAGTAAAATTTACTTTATATATTTAGTTCATCATTTTATGCATTTACATTGTATATTGATGTTATATTGGATTTTAATTTGGCAGGAAAATGCTAATTAATCATGTCTGAGGTTGAAGGCTTATATGCTTTAATTTCTCGGTATAGAAGAAAAGGAAAAAGTTGTGTATGTTAGAAGTTTATTTAAAGGTAAATTTTTTAAAAAAAATTAGATGTTTGCTGGTGTTATTATTTCTGTCATTTATACTACAAATTTTATTTCCCTAAATTGATTTCACTTTATATGAGTCTTCTTATGATAAATAGTTGAATTCACCATAAGCTGAAGTGTCACATATTTTAGTCTAAATCTGAATTAATTGGACTAATAAATTTGAGATATTTATAATTAAATAAAAAAGAAATACAAATATTAATTAAATATGTCGAAACTTACTTATTATATATACATAAAGGGACAATTCCTCTCTTTTGTTTTTATTTGCAGTCTGACTCTTAATCTAAAGATGCTAAAGTCAAACACACACCCCAAAAATAAAGAAAAAAAAACTACCAAATATGAGTGCATTAATGTGAATTTATTGAGTGGATATAAACATCCACCACTTGTATAAACCAAATCCATATAAAATTGTGAAGATAGCCATTCTGACTGGATAAAATCTAAACCTACAAATAAAAACAAGTAAAATAAATTTAGCATATGTCAAAAGCCACAACTAAAACAATTGTACATAATCATTTGTTGATTCACTTCTCTCGAAAATCAAATTTTAGAATATATTGTATTATTACAAAGTATTTTCTAATTTTTTAAAGGAGTTTATAATGTTCAATAACTAATGTGCAATACGTTATCTGATGACAAATCATCAACTTAGAGTCCTTGATGGTAAGGAGAGAATTTTCCGTTCTTACTTTAATTAATGTTGAAGTTTATTTTTTCAATTCAATATCTAGAGTTTTCCTTCTATGTAGTACATATGAAAAGTGTATTATGTTAAACTCTGTGATACTAATATAATTATGGAGATGATAATTCATTCATATTCCAGTCATACAATTGAAACAATGCAAACTAACATTTAGTGTGAACTAAAAAAAACTATAATATCCTGGAGTGGGAAGAAAATGTAAATATCCATCAATTTTACATATAAATAGCCAACATTTCAAGTTGGAATATAATAACAAAACCACGCAGGTGACCTAATATCGGAAAGATAACGAAAAGGTGAAAAAAAAAAAAAACTGAAGGAATTGAAAATTCCCACCACCAATGTTGTCTGATCATTTCCACAAGTTATATCCACTTGTAATTACATGTTTAACAAAATTGATTAGATCTAATAGCTAATAATATCATATTTTCTAAGCTACTAATTAACTAGCATAATTACTTAACTTCAAATTTTTAAGCATATATATTAAATTATCTAATTAGAGTAAAAATCATTTACACCTTTTAGTGGATAAAATGTTAACTCTAATTATTTGACAATTTATTCCATGTATTCACAACAAATTATTTTTCCTAGTAGAACGCCAAAGCACAATAGGAGTACTATAATTTGCTTGCGAGTACAATATTCTTAGCCGTTTTTTAGCAAAGAAGAAAAGAGTTTTTAAGTTATAAGCACTAATAATACTTCACAACCTAAAAATTAACATTGACATATACAATAAATACTATTGTTAACTATCATAAGTAAGTTCGATATAATAACATATTATAATTCGATAATATGAAATTTTATTTATATCATGAACGTATATAACTTAAATTCAAAACGAAGATTTTCAATCATCACCTGACCGATCTGCAAGACTCAGCGGTGAACTCATCCACTTTGAAAGGAGTGCCCCAATGCGAGACACTTTGATCAAAGGACTCCCAATCAGGTAAAAACACACCAAGGATCCCTAAAATACCAATAAAGTAAGTGACTATCGTTTTGTTTAAAGATTGAGTGTACAAACCTATAAATACTATAACTACAGCCAACCAGGCCATTGATATTTGGAAATTCTTTTCAACGTTTTTCATTAGACCTCTAATGTGACACGTTCTCTCACAGATATATGATCAACGGGATCAGTCAGCTAGAAAAGTACTTCCACACAAAACTAAGTTGCTAATATTGTCCTAATTATGTGAGGAAAAACAAAAGAGGGGAGAAGAAGCAAGAAGGTGTAGCCTTTACATAGAGAGATAAAAACAGATTTTATTTTTCCATTATAACCAAAGGAGGAGTTAGTTGGGACTTGGGACAGCATTTATTTTTGTAATATAAGAGAAGGACCATATAATCAATAAAGGCTGGCCTCTTGAGAAATGAAAAATAAATGATTTTTTAAAAATTTAAATATACCACTAGACAGAGTGTCTAGTAGTGTTTTATTAATATAAAAATCCTCAATAGAGATAAGTACAAACAAGGGGGGCTAGGCTAATACCTTTCCATTCCTAACAAGGTTATGAACCTCTACTAATCAACAAGCATGAAAAAAATAAAAACTAGAGAGAACTAGGTATTCTACGACCATCACTGAGTTAGTAACATACTCTATTAAAAATAAATGATTGGGTTGACCCTTTACCTATTTTTTATTTTTATTCATTTAACTATATATTTATTTACTAATCAAAAGACCTCACTATACCACCAAATTAATAGTATTACCAGTTAAAAGTTCATATCCTTAATTAACGGAAAACTATTTAGTTACGTAAATATTTTTATCATTTTTATTAATTATTTTTATAATTTGAAATAATCATGCATTATTTCACTAATTAATAGTTTTATATCATATTTTAAATCAAATACACCTATATATATATATATATTTGTACTAAATACACTAAAATAGGGAGAAAAGCGAGAAAGATAATCTATATATGTATCTCATATACATGTGAATCACACTAGATAAATGTATATGAAATACGATATATCATAGTGAAATACAGATACATAGGGAGAAGCGAGAGAGTTAGATACATGCGAATCCACTTGAATACGATGTGTCTGGAACAAATTACACTTAATATTGATCTCATATCGCTGAAAAACGTATAACTGAACATGTCATATACATGTATCTGAAGTCTAATTTTTGGTAAGATTCGTAATATTGAAAACTTGCATAAAAGAAAGTAATTTACTTCTAAACGTGATTTGCAAGTATCTGGGATATTATATATATTTAAGATACATTTTAAAATATAGATACATAGGAAGAAGTAGTGAAGTTATATACATGCAAATCCACTTGAAGACAATACATTTAGAACAAATTACACAAAATTTTGACCTCATATATCTGAAATATATGTATCTAGACATGTCATATATATGTATCTGAAGTCCAAGTTCTAATATATTAATATTAAAAATTTACATAAAAAAAAAATAATTTACTCCTAAATTAATGAAATTTCTGTGGGTATTTTGTTTGAACCAAACCGTCATAAGTTGTGTAGTATTCTCTCTTTTACACACTTCGAGATGAGTAAAATATCAGAATCATTTGTTGATTTACTTCCCAAGAATTATGGTATAATTGCACGGATTCAATAATTTTTATTAGTACAATTTTATATATATGTTAAATAAATTTATTAATATACATCAATTATTATTTTAAATCTCAATAATTTAAATAAAAAAATCTTGAATTCATAAACTTTAAAATTCTACTCTACCTCTATATACTAGAAAGTAATGGCCCGTGCCAGCACGGGCCCAATATTATTAAGTATTATTTCTTTTTTTTGTTAAGTTTGTTTTGACGTGAAATTGGAGAGTGTGACATATATATAAAGATTGTATATTAAGTACATTGCAAGTGTGACACATAGATATATATCAAAATTATATATTAGTTGTTGGAGCCAAGTTTTATAAGATAGGTATGTATATTTTATTTACATAAACGAAAGGAAAATAGTGACATATAAGTTGTAACGGAGAGAATATTTTAGGATTATAATAAGCATTGATGATTTTGCAACCTTAAAGTTAATTTTCTCTCGGGAGTAAGGGTCAAAGCCCTCATTGAAGAAATCATAATTTTTTTATTTTATTTTGTATGACACTATTTTTTCAATTTTTTAAAAAACATTGTTATGTTTAAAAATAGTTTTAACTTTAAAGATTTTAATTTATCAAAATCTTGTACATTAGAACCTATAATTATGAACCCCAAATATGTTGATATAGAGTTTTTTTATTCCAAAGTAAAATCCCCTAATATTTCAAAGTATATCAATTAGTTAAATTACTTCACAAAAATTAAATAAAGGAAGTAAATTTTTGGTTAAATTATACCACATAATTTAAAAGAAAGAATGTGTTTTTTGCCCTTTCTTTCCATAACGTCATTTTAATAATAAAAAGTAATTCAATATTTTTCAAAAACAAAAAATTCTTATTGATCTTGCAAAAGTATTGAAAGTTTAGTAAAAAAAAAAAACTTACTTGCAAATAAAAACATGGTATGATTTCTTATCTTTTTACGTTGATAAATTGTGTGTAGAATATAAACTCTAATAATTAATATTGGTGAATTGTATTTACATCTCACAAAGGTGAAATATTATTTGAATATTTACGTCGAGTTAATAAATATATACTTGATTTAAATTAATTTGATGTTTTTCTTAATAAATTATATATTAGGAGTTTATAAATATGACTATTAATAATCTTATATAGTTATTTAATGATATATATAATATTCAAAAATAAACTGTTTTGAATATAAAAGCTAAATAATAAAATTTTATTAAATTATGTAACTATATTAAATTTAAACAATTTAATATGTAGAGAATAAAAATGAAAATATATAGAAACTCAATAAAGTAATCATTGTATACGTGTCAATGATAAAATCAAATGGACCCGACTATACTCAATCATCAATGATAGAAGCATAATATGTAATTTAGTAGAAAAATATAGACTTTTTTCTAAGAATGTTAAGAAGGCCCAAATAATAAGGATGATAGTACAATTTTTCTATGCAATACTTTTCACTTTGAAAAATTGAAATGACAAAAATATCCTCACTTGCCAATTAAATGGCATGTTGAAACTACCTGAAACTATCTCTTCTAATATAGATAAATAAATAAAAATATAAATTCCTTATTCTTTTATAAAAATGGCAAAAAGCAGTGATGTTGAAACTGCTCAAAACTTGAAAACTGTCTCTTCTATATAAGTAAAATAAAAAGAAATAATTTAAATTAATTTGACGTTTTTCTTAAAAAATTATTTATTATGATTTTATTTTTAAAAAAAAAATAATTTTATTAATTATACTTTAAAAATATAAATATGACTATTAATAATCTTATATAGTTATTTAATGATATATATAATATTAAAAAATAATTTGTT
>JAJOOR010011229.1:0-18100 GCA_036250505.1 Solanum acaule
AATAAATATATATATATATATATATATATATATATATATATAAATTTTTAACTATTAATATTAATTAACTATATATTCTCCCTAAACGAAACAACAAATTTTAACTTAAAACATACATATGATACACTTATGTAACACTTCTATAAGTTTTTACATACATATTCCTATACATTACTAGTAGGATGAACTTTGCTGCTTTTTGATTTTTCCCTACCAGGCTCCTCAAAATTCTTACTATAAAAATAACAAGAAAATGAAAGGAGCACAACACTATTAATAACACAAATTGACAATGCAGTAGCCCAATTTTGATCTTGTTTAAACAAATAGCCCTTTTTGCATGCATAGCACTCGAAACAAAGCTTGTTGGGATCACTACTCCATTGACGACAATCTTCAATTGTTTCTGTTGACTTGTTTTGATTGTCAGTAACCGGAAAACCATCGTATGTATCCATCCAAGTAAAAGGGTCACGCGAGTTTGTGCTCTCTTTTTTGGATGTATTGTTACCACTGTTGTTACATATCTTGGGATACTTGCAACAAGCGTCCTGAAATTAAAAAAAATTGATCTAGAGATTTATTATGTTAAATTGTTGATGATTGAATGACAAATAATATACATATGGAGGACAAAAGGAAGTGGAGAATTCTAATGGTTGAATGAAATGGTGCACAACTATATTGTTTAGGTGCATGGTTGCAATTAGAGGTGGCAAAATGAAGTGGAGTAATTTATTTATCAGCTCAATCCGTTCAAATTTTAATAAGCTAGATTTTGACTAGGTTATTAATTTGATTTAACAGGTCGAATTGAAAATTATTTATCAAAATATCAGGTCAAAATGAGTCAATACAATATAGCACAATAAGTCAAAATCCAACTTAAATCGAAGCATATAAATTGAATTTTGAGATTGATTTTTTTTCTTTTTTTTATCAATTTGAAAGAATTTTGGTACTATGTTAATTTGAAGATTGAGAATTATGTTTAAAAAAAGAGAAGAGGTAGTTGAATTATAATGAATGGATTAAGTTATAATCATTCCATATTCATAACTCACCTATCCGATTAATTCAATTCAATATGAATATATCTCTATTGATAAATAAAAGCGTTTAGTATCAAGAAATTTTTCATTCTACGATGAATATCAAAATAGAAAAAAAATCGTGTATACATATATACCTGAAGGGTACTAGAAGCATATGGAGAAAGTCTATCCAGTCCATGTCCTAAATTTCTTTGACAAATTTGTTTCTTGACCATACAATTCTTGAAAGTTTCCCAATCATAATATGTATACATACGTGAATCTGTTCTTGATTGCCACCATGCCATTGTCCCCAAAAGAACTACTATAAATAATATAAAAACTTGTGACCTCATATAAACAAATTCTTGAAAACCAATTTTCCAACAACATATTGAACTTGCTAAACCTGCCAATGACCATGTTAATATCATAATTCCAGCAATTAAAAACATTGACATTGATGTTTCACGACAAAATTTGTTAACTGTTATGAGAGGGATAATTATTATAGGAATTGATATGATTATTCCAAATAAATTGAGGATGAGCATGATAATGTAACCATTTTTCCCAAAATCCATCTTGATAAAGAATAATATTAGGTTTACTACACTTTGTCATTTTGGGTATTTTTTTGTTTGATTTTACGTGGTTAAAGTCCTTAGCAATTGTTTATTTTTAGAAATTGATAAAAACCTCCTTTTCTTGTTTTTGGTCATTTGTGGTGTAGCACAAACATTAAGTTTTATTTACCACACATATATGGTTGGTTTAGTTATAAGTTTAACATTGTGAATGTTGAAGTCCGCACATGATATATATATATCAACCTATATTAATTTGTCATAATTGAATGAGAATAAATATTACAATTAACTATTTTCTTCGGTCTTTTTTAATTGTCATGGTTATTACTGTAATATTTAGGGGTGTGCAAAAATCGAACCGAAAAAGTGTTATTGGGTTAACAATTTTTAATGGTTTTATAAAAAAAAAATTATCGGGTTATTGGTCTTCAATATTGGGTTATCGGTAAACCGATAACCCATTAAGAGTTAAGACTATAGTAATTTACTATTTTTACCTATACATAAATATTAGTAAATATTAATCTCAATATCTTACATAGTTATGTCTTTGTCATTTAGCCATTAATTCATACTTCACTGTGGCTTTGAGTTCACAACTTTACATTATACAAATCGTCAAAACCTAAAGTAAGAACCATATTCCTCTTAATTTCTTCTTTTCATGTTTGTTATTATTATTTTATTGAAAAAATCTTTTTGGCCAGAATGGTAAAATAACATATTTCACACTATGTTATTTCACCTTTTTGAACATTTTTACCCTTTTAACTTTAATATCTTTTAATTAAAAAATGAAAAAAAGATTAGTTTATTTTAAAATAAAAAGGATATTATAGACCTTTTGAATTTCTGGCCAAATTTTCTGGCCATTTAGCATTATTCTATTTTATTTTATGAGCTTTTGTAAAGTTACATTATTGTCTTGTTGTGTCAAATTTATTAGAGAACTTTTTGAGAAGGAAAACAACCTAGAACTTCACAAAGTCATCGAAGGAAAGATTTTTTGACAATTTCGAGTTAAAGAATACTGAATTAATTACATGTGATTGGATAAGGGCGTTGCATCTAATAAGATTACTAAAAATAGTTGTCTAACAATACTTGTCTAATTTAAAAAATTAAGAGATAATTAACTTTTGTGTCTATTTTACCCTTTACTCCCTCCCTTACTTTTGATATGTCACCTTTTCAGATATCATTACCATTAAGAAACTAAGTAAGTTTATAATTCTACCCTTATTTAATATTTTTTTGAAAACTTTTAAATAAATGATAAATAAATCCATCTCTTATTTTTAATTTGTTTGTTGAGATTTCTTTTTCAAAATCAGATTTTATAGAGTAATGCAATGGTGAAAGTAATTAATCAATGTATGAAGTAATTACAATGAATATTAATTACTTATTAGTTTTCCTATGTTGGTCAAATATCTATTACAAGACTAATACTTATCAAGGGTATAATAGGAAAAATATTGTAATTTATGCATTGATTTTATGAAATGACAAGTATTATGGACCAACTATTTATAGTAAGAATGACATATAAAAGGAAAGGAGAGAATATTTATCATCTAACACATTTTTCAAAGCATTAAATTAAATAAAGTCAAATGATAATAAAGTAATATTACCCATATTATTTATTGTTTCTTAAGGGGTGTGCCAAATTAATAGTGAACAACTAAGTATTGGACAGGAAAATAGTAAATACAGATAATTAATAGCCTAAAATTTTAATTATCTGAATTTAAGGAATCTCATAATCTAATTTTGAAAATTGAAGCAACTTTTTCTAAAGCAACTTCCCATTCATAATCGTTTGCATAAAACTAACAATATGATGGATCACTTGAATTATTTTTTCTATGATTAAACTTTGGACCTTTTACATGAAATCATAAACATGTTTAATTCACTACGAACTTTGGATTATTATTAAAGCTATTAAAGGTGTAAAAGATAACAAAAGAAAAAATTGATGCACGCCAACAAACTTTCCGGTCCACACTTTGTCCTTCAAAGTTTTAAATCAATTATATGCTTTTGGCAAGTAGTTTTCACACAACGATAACAATTAATATTATCTGTATATTAATTGTTATACAGAGAGGGAGGAGAGAGGTGAGGGAGAGAGAGCAAGGAGTGGAGAGAGGTGCATTGTATTTGTATATCTGTCAGATAATTGTATATATGTAATGGATATACATATGTATTTGTATATCTGGCGAATGATATTGGGAGAGGGAGGAGAGAGACGAGCGATATTTGGAGAGGGAGGAGAGAGGCGAGCGAGAGAGGGCAAATAGTGGAGAGAGACGAATTATATTTGTATATTTGTCATATAATTGTATATGTATATGTATAATTTGTATTTGTATATGTATAAGAGAGGAGAGAGGTGAATTATATTTGTATATATGTCATATAATTGTATATGTATATGTATAATTTGTATTTGTATATGTATAAGAGAGGAGATAGGCGAGAGAGAGGAAGAGAGGAAGAGAGGAGAGAGGTGCAAGTAATTATAGCTAAAAAGAGCCTGCGAGTTGTAATTAATTCAAACTCCAACTATGTTAGTTAATTAACTAATATATGTTTGCTTATCCGCGTAATTTCTCTTCTTCTTTTTTTAAAAAAAAGGATACTTGTTGAATTTTGAATCCATAATTTTAAATTATAATGAATTTAATGATAAGAATTATAAAATTAAACCTTCAAATTAAAATTTTAACTTCGCCTCTGATATTGCTTTTGTTACAAACATCCAACGTATGCGTGATCGTCATCTCTAATCTCTTTGAGATATATGAGTAGCCAAATTACAAGAATATGATTATTTTAGTCAAAAAATGAATTATGGTCTATGGAACGACTAAAATTTAAAAAGAAAATTAATAAAAGAGCACATAATTAAAAAGAGAAAAGTTAACACGCATATAGAAAAGATCTAAATTTGTGATACTTGTCTTTAAGGTGGAAACACTGCTTATCATCCTACTAAGATTTTTTAAATCTTTTTTATGACTTGAACTCGAAATATATTTAAGAATCAAGGAATTATATTCGTTCTAACACGGTTAAATATATAAAATTATGATAAAGTAATAAATATTCTTTCATCTGTAACTAGAGGTGTTACAGTTTAAATTTTGAGTATGAAATTACATTTATTATTTACCCTCAAATATGAAATTTGTCTATGCAGTATAGATATCGAACATTATTAAAAAAAAAAAAAACTCTAAGTTGCACCTTATAATGACAAACAGTCAAACATATGTAGTGGTGATCGTAGGGACGCTTCCTAAATTATTATCTTTTTTGTAAAGCCTATTGAGTTCAATATTGATGATAGTGGCTCTACTTTTGTTCATGGCTAACAAAAATCTTATCCTATCCTATATTTCAATAATAAGCACATGTAATGATGATTTTTTTTTTTTAAAAAAAGAAGATAAAATTAATTTGTTAAAGTGAGATGGAACTAAAATATCTTGCATTTCGTCATGCAAATGTGTTATATACGTAATAAGCAAAAACAAATTTATGATTTAAAGATTATATGAGTTTTGAATTTGAATTCTTTTGAATTATTAATTTAAATTAATATTTTTTTTATATATATATAAGGGAAAAGACTCAAATATGCCATCGAATTTTGGAAAAAGACTTATTTATGTCATCCGTTTAAAGTTTGACTCATCTATGCCATTTTTTCGTTTGAGAAAAGACTCATCCATGCCATTATTTGTTAACTGAAAGGGCACAGATGAGCCAAACTTTAAACAAATGGCATAAATGAGTCATTCTCAAAGTTAGATGGCATATTTGATTCCTTTCCTATTAAAAAAATGATTTCATTAATAACGTGATCGAATCATAATTGACTACGTGTAAAAAATGATTTTGCATAACTGAAACTTTTTTCGATTAACAAATAATGGCATGAATAAATCTTTTCTCAAACGAAAAATGGCATAGATGAGCTAAATTTTAAATGAATGACATAAATAAGTCTTTTCTCAAAGTTTGATGACATATTTGAACTTTTTTCCTATATAAAAGAAATATTATAAGATAAATATCGAATTTGAATTAAAATTATTGAACTATACTGAATCTATACTTCTACTTTACCACCACATCTGGTAGTTAGTGATCGTGATAATTTATATGACTGATCAACTGGACCAAGTCAAGATTTGGAACATGTGGATGAACCTGGAGAATCACTGACCTGTTCCATTGGAAGTTTAGTTGAAGCTGGACTACTGAAGGGAGTAGAAGTACACTGAAAGCTAGAGGACTAACACATTGTTTGGATGGTTTGTTAGGATACATTAAAATAGAGGAGGCAAGTGGGATAGAGAGTGAGGCGAGCGTGATTTTGTTATGTATCTGGGATATCAGATACATAAGAGAGCATGGCGAGCGAGATGATTTGTTATGGTTCCCAGATGATAAATGTAATTTCCACTTGGATATAATGTATATAGAATAAATTACGTACACCTAATGTTGACCGCATGTATTTGGACGAATCTGGACGCACCAAAATCTGGTAAGATACGTAATATTTCAAATTAAAGTTTATCTAAGTATTTAGCTTCTAAACTAGTGAGATTTATGTAAGTTGTTCATTATTATTGTATTGTATCGATTAAATTCATCGTTAGATAACGACAAAAAGTCTTGTATAATGATCAATTTTTTATGATCACATTGTTACCTTACTATTTTCTTCTCATTTTGCATCGTTACCTTAACATTTTATTCTCATTTTATCTTTACTTATTATTTAATAATTTTATTTTATTCTTTATCCTACCTATTAATTATAGTAGCTCTATCTCATTCCCTACTTTTCTTGTAGGTTTATCATTCAAATTGTTGATGTATGATAGTATGTAACGATGAAAGACGTTACAATCTATCTAAACGTTATATTCATTAAAACAATACAATACAATACTGAGATTAGAAGAATATACTTAACAGCATGTTTGTGATTAACTATACCTCGATGTCATGAGTGTACTTTCACCTAAGAACATTAGGCACTTATACTGAGAAGTACTATCGATAAAACCTAACAAATTATAAGCAAGATGTATTTGAGAAAGAGTTTTGAAATACTATTCAAGTGATTATATTGCTTTAGAGATCAGAGTTCCTAGGTTGCAATTCTTGTAATATAATTTTTTTAATTGAGACTCCTTATTTCATTTTATATTGTTTGTTATATACATTTAATAAATGATCTTAATATTTTTTTAGTTGGATTCTACAGTAGAGTACGTACATATTCCATTATTATTATCAGCAAAACCACGTGTAATAATGGAAAAAAATAAATATGAAAAAAGGTTATGTTGATGCTGGATTTGTGTATCACGCAAATGCGTTATATACCTAATATGTCATGCGTGATCGTGACTTTTCAGAATGAGTAAGAATATTTTTTAAATTAATTAACCAAACACTGTTATTATCTAAAATTGCTTTTTACAAAATTACTAAAAATATATTTTTTAAATTAATTGACCAAATATATTTTTAGTGCGTGGGACATTTTAGTTGATAAAGAACCATATCAAAATGATCAAATGTAAAAAAAATGGACAAAAAAAATGAAAGAAAGATCAAATGTAGGACCCTAATTCCTTTTATCTATTGATTGGAGCCTATAGAGTTTGATGTTGATAGTTCCTCCACCTTTTTTTTCCTGTCTAAAACTATTATCATATCCCCTGCTCCATTATTATCAGCGAAAGCTAGCACATGTAATTATAATGAAAAAAAAGGATTATGTTGATGGTGAGATCAGAATAATTAAAATATATTATATTTCTAGCTAGAGTCATGATTCTCAAATCAATGTTGAGCTTTATAATTTTTTAAAAAACTATTAGTTTTCAAGGTTTGCCCATAATTCTCTTCCTCAAAACACTTATAATATTATATATACTTTTCCAATATCTTTTGAGATCGGAGCATTTGTTTACTATACTTGGAAGGCTAGAAACTTGACTATCTTCAAGCATCAATATATACAGACTGAAACAATTTTGATACTGGTTAAGAAGGACATTGTTTATTAAAAGCTAGTAGGAGAGTTTGTAGTTGAAGTAGTTTGATTCATCGGATCATTTGTTCTTGTCTCTCATAATGCCCTTTCTAGAAGGTGATTGTGACATTAGGTGCTCCCTTAGGTGCATTGGTTGCTTGTTCTTGTTGGTTATGGTAATATTCACTAGTTACCAAACAAAACTACTCATTTTCAAATTATTTCTCAACTTCACTAAAACAATACATCAATTAATACGAATATTATAATAAAATATGTATTTTTATTTATTATTTCTTAACAAGAGTGCAATAAATAAAAGTGAAATAGGGAGTACATTACTTTTCCCCACACATGAGAGACCACAATAGAGTGATTACATAAACTAATAGCCATTCAAACTTAATTTTCCGCATATTGTAACACACCTAGTAGAGCTCAATCCGCAGTTGCCCAAGTCACGTCATTCTCAAAGATCCAGTGACAAACCTCTATTTTCCCGGGTCCTGACCCGAGTGCAATGAAGGCTCCGTGCTTGGGTCCCCATAAAGAAGTATCCACATGGCAAATGGCAACACCATGATTGATCTTAGCCTTTGAATTCGGGTCCAAAATATCCGCTTCATAGACCCGGACTTTAGGAACCGAATGACAGTAATACAATAGGGAAGGGTACAAGGTTTGATGACATGATACTGATTTGGTGACTTTTCCACCGTTGACTCCTTTGACCGATCCTATCATGATATTACCGTTTGATCCTTTTGTATTCTCAGTCGTTCGAACAACCACATTTCGACCCAACACTGATGTTGCAAAATCAATCATATCTTCAGCGGAGTTAGCACACCGTTTCGTCTCACCGGCGCTCGGTGCTCTTTCACATTCACTCAGAGCATCGCCGATCATCTTTGCCACCTGAGAATCATTGGCGGCATGGAAAATTTTCTTCAGCTCATCAATTTTTGAGGTAGAAAAAGGCAATTTAGAAGCAATCACCCGCGGCAAAAAGGACCTTTTAGGCATCTTATCCTTTATATCTGGCATAGGCATGATTGTACCACTCTTCAACATCTTCTCCCTGAAAAACTTTCCGGGCTCAACCCACCGGTTATTCACCTTTTTGCCACCGTTGGCCTCGGTCAACGAAGCCAAAACTTGGGAAGTTCTGTTTTTGTAATTGGAAAATGTGGCAGTATCTTTGACATAATCTTTGAAAGTGTTGTTAACTCCGTAAGTCTTAAAATTAATATGTGGGTCATTACCCCCTTTGCCGTAAGTAGTGAATACATCGGTACCTTCATTGAATGATTGACCATAGTTGGTGAAATTCGCTTCACCGCCATTTGCGTCCTTAACATAGGTAGTGAACGTGTCATCTCCAACATTTGATTGATCTCTGTAGCTTGTAAAAGTTTCAGATGGACCATTACCTCCAACGCCGTAGTTCTTGAAATTGTTTTCAGGAACATTGCCGTTGAAACCATAAGATGTGAAATTTTGGTTCTCCCCATTTGCTGTCTGACCATAGTTTGTAAATGTTGAGCCATCAACATTGGTGTTGTTTCCATAGCTGGTGAAGTGACTATCAGCTCCATTCCCATCTTTGCCATAGCTTTTGAAAGATTGTTGACCAGCATTTCCGTCGTCTGCGTAGGATTTGAATTCCTGTTCCCCTCCCGTTCCGTGGTCGGAATAGGAAGTGAACCGTAGATCGGGGACATTGGAACCGTGGGCGTAATTAGTGAATTGGCCAGAACCCCCTGGAGTATTTGTGCTATAGCTGTTGAAACTTTGGTCAGGTACATTGGTATCAGGGGCATAGTTGTCAAATTGATTATCACGGGGTGAATCTCTACCGTATCGCCTAAATGAATTCACAACGACATTTCCATCATCAGAATAGTTCTTGAAGGAGTTGAATCCGAGACCAAATACTTTGGTTCCGTAATTGGTAAAGTTCTTGTCACCGTAAAAGGTAAAGTGGACATCTCCGGTGTGTTTTTCGAGACTTGGTGACAAATCTGGTGCACACATGAGATTTGCTGAAGAGCAAAAGGATTGAAGTTGTGTGGTGAGTGCATTTTGATCAGCAACAAGTTTAGTGTAAGTTGCATATTGTGCAGCATTCAATGGGGATGCCTTGTTGAGAAGGAACCATGGCTTTGGTAAGTCATTTGAGACATGTTTATTCCAGTATCTAATCAGATAACCTTTTGGCGTAAATGGGTTCCCAGATTTGTCTCCATCTTTAGCCACAACAACCTGCATTGGCACCGTTCCATGAGTATATATAACGTTTGGGTCAGTATTTCTCTAAAAGAAAATCAAACCAATTGAGTCGGTTTTATATGGTTCAGTTTTTAATTCACAATAATTGTCATTCATAAAGGATTAAACTAGCACAAATAGTGTTTATAAACCCATCAGAGAAAAAAAAAAACAAAAGGGCAGAGTTATGTGATAAGTGGTAATCTTTTTCTTTTTAGTCTGTCCAAAAAAAATGTTACTTCACTATAATTAAAAATAAATACTGTGTCAAGTTAATCAGTGGCATATAAAATAGAACAATGGGAGTACTTTTTTTATGCGCCAATGTGTCATGTGCTTTGGTTTGTTGGTTCGACTAAAATGAGTTGGGACTCTCGAGCATGAGAAAGTTGATGGAAATATATTCTACTGTTGTATGGTTTGATTGAAATAACTTTACACAAAATAATAATAAAATAAATTTACAATATCTATATATATATAGAGAGAGAGTGGGTGTTTGAATATTTATGACAAAGATGTCAAGATTAGTTCAAGGAAATGAAAGAGAGATGAGCATAAGAGTTACTTACATTGGAAGATAGTAGTGAGGACAAAAGAAGAAGTAAGATGCAGGAAGGAAGAAGATTTTTGTTATGCATTTCTTTAGTAAAATGTTAGTGTGGATGTTTGGGTGGAAGCACAAAATTTATAGTAGAAGGTTCTAAAAGGGTATAGTAGAAAGTAGAGAAGATGATGGAGTGTGGGGTTAGTTCTTGCCCCTTTGAAGTTTAAACACCAACTACTAGTAATTTTACATCTTCATTTACATGTTACTATTTGACTTATCAGTAAGTAGAGAAGATGTTGGAATATCTAGAGATTTACTTTGTGTGTTAATATATGAGTGAAGTTGATTATGCTTAATTAAGAAATACTCTCTTGTTCTTGATTATATGTACAATGGTTACATACATCATGGTGTGAGTTATTTATAAGAAAATCGTGTTGGCTTGGTAAGTAAATCATATCTTTCATTTTACTTCTGGTCCCTATGTTAATATGAATGAAATAAACTCCTTTTCAACTATAACAAAACTTTTTTATTAGGGACTTTTCGGAGTGCTTAATTATGATTTTTTTGTTGTGGACTTTTCGGAGTGCTTAATTATGATTTTTTAATCTACCTGTCAAATATAAGAGCTTTAAATTGAAAAAGAATCTTAAGAATCAATTCTTTAATTAATTCTACTTTTACTTAAATGCCCTTTTAGGAAACAAAACTTAACCTGTAAGTTACAAAGGGTGAGTATTTTTTTTTTTTTTTGGGCAAGTTTTATTAATAAAGTGAAAAGGATCTCAAAGAGAAGAGTACAAGCAAGGGGGGCTAGACCTTACCTTACTAATCTTAATGAGGAAACAAATCTCTACTAATTAACAAGCATGAAGAAAATAAGAACTAGAGAAGACTAGATATTTTGTGATCAACATAGAGATTATAATACACTCTGTGATGATACTACAAATAAGGATGCTTAAGTAATGCAAAAATATAAAATTTAAGAATAAAGCTAGGTTATCAATCTCAAACTTCATTTTATATATGTAAGAATTAAAAGAGATGGATTGCCCGTGTAAAGTAACCTGAAGTATTTCCCTCTTGTCTTCTTCATCAAATATGTCCAATAAAACTTGATAGTTCATCACTTCTTTTTGGATCGTGTTGTTGTTGAGACTGTCATATGATTTTGCTTTGCTAGTCGCATTGGTAGGTGCCTTGGAATAAATTCCTCAGTCACTTTCCATCTCAACTATGTTGCCTTTCATGTGTCTTCTTTTTGTTTTTGTTGCTTCCACTTCTTTGTTGCCTAGGCGAGAGATCTCCATCCTTGGTCACCTTATCAAATAATATGTCTAACATATCATCCTCGTCATCTTCATCAAACATTTCACTGCCCAAGTCACTATCATAAGTTGTAGTTGGACTACGTCTTGAAACTTCAGCTTATGGCTCATGGCTTATTTCCAATACCTTGGTGTTAATGGTCAAGATCTTTTTGGTGTTATCAATTGTCACTGCCATAGATGAATTTGCCTTACTTGAAGGCACAAATATGGGTGCTTGAGGACTTAACTTACTCCTTGTAGGTGCATGCTTCTCTTCCTCAACTAAATCTGCCCATCTAGAATCACTCGTTTCCTTCACCAAACTCTTGTCATTCCTTTTGGAATGTGGTTTGATCATTGGGTTTTCTTTATTCAATATCGTGGCATGTGACTCTTTGATTATTCGAGTAGTTTCTGGATTAGAAACTTGAAGAATTAGAGTGGACAAAGCATGGAGCTCTTGATCAGAATTGATCATTAGGGCATCAAAGGTGTTAGAGCACACAATCTTCCTTGATACTTTATCTTCACAATTTATCGTTTGCTCCTTGCGTGGTGGGTTAGTGCAATCTAGTTGTTGTAGTTTGGCTGGAGAAAATGTTTTGCTTGGCACTTCAGTCCAGCCTTCCTTATCATTGTCCTTCAAAGTGAAGTCATGATCGCATGTACCACCAGATTCGAAAATTTGATCCAAATTCTCTTCACACTACTGCACCTTATTAGCCTGGCAAGAATCTTGAATCGTAGCCAAACTAGGATCTTTCCCAGATAAAACACCAGCAATAAGTAGTTTAGGATTCGAAGCTAGATCAGACTCTAAATTAATCATGGAAACCATCGAATCACTAGTAACATCATCCTTTGCACTCAAAACCAAAGTATCATCTTGAACACAAGTATCAACTACTCGATCTCCATTGTTTTTAATGGCTTCCACAATTGCTATTTCATTATTATTTGCATCTGCAACTCGAGTATTATCAACAATACTTTGATCTATGTTTGCTAGTCCCCTCTTCTCATTTAAAATTTGTTTCAAATCACCTTGAAATATCTCACCATTGAATTGTTCACTTCTAACCATTCCATTATCTTTATGATTTTTATCTTGATTCTTTTTCAAAATCAATCGACAACTGTTTTCATCATGACCTTGATGCTTACAATTGTTACAATATAAAGGTAAATGATCATAAACAAATTTCTGAAAAACCTCTTGAATCTTACCGGTCTGCTCATCCAAATACTGGAGACGCATCCTCTTAGGCAGCTTGTCCATAAGATCGAGCATCACCTTCACCCTAGCAGTGCTAGGCTTGTCTTGTCTTGTGTTACCTTGTCAATAGCTATTGGCCTTCCAACCACTGATGCCATCGACAACAAGGATCTCTTGGCAAATAAATCTGGTGATAATCGAGGCAACGAAATCCACACCTCGGCCATTGAAGTTTCTTCTCTAGAATTGAAATCTATTGTCCAAGGAAATACCCTATAAAGATGTTGCTCTCCACGGAAAGGTAAAAAGCTTACCGATTTTGATAGAGCAACCACATAATCTTCATATTGGTCTATCCTTAGCAAAATATGTCTACAAGCAAGTAAACCAACTAAACAGTTTCCTTTGATGCCCAAGTGTTTAGGTAAAACTGTTCGCAAATCCCTCACTTCTAGTGTATCGATGAGAACTTAATAATTACAGCTTGATGTAATCCTTCTTCTCGTGCGAAAACTTGTCGTTCTCCCTTTGTGAATTGAATCGTAGGCTCTCTATGTACATATTGAATCTGTTTCAACTCAATTTTTGTCAAATTTTTTACATTTTGATTTGTGGTTAATCGAGTAGCAAATGATGTTTGTTGATTAGGATTAGGGTTTGTCTCTCCCACAACCAAAGGCCGGGGATTTTAACCTATTAATGCTTTATTGTGTATTGAGGAATTTTCATTTTTTAAACCTACATTTAACTAATGTTTGTATTAGTTTACACTCTATTGTGTATTGAGGAATATCCTACTGATACATGGAGATTAATGGTATTAATAATGCAAGGAGATTTAATGCAATCATTAACATGGTTTAAACCTCAATTGCCCCTCAATTTTTTATTTTTTTTTACATCTTTTCCACTTTCCACCATATTTGTGGAGGCCTGGAGGGTATCTTTAATAAATATTTTTTAAAAAAATTATGCAATGCATGCTATTTTAATACATCAAACCAAACAATGCATAGGAAATAATGTAAGCATTACTAAGCCTATTTTAGTGGCAATTAAAACTCTTTGGTGTAGTATATAGAAAAATACACTCTATTTAACATTATTTTTATACATACTAAACTAAAAATGATCTTTAGTCACAATTAATTAATGGCAATAACTTAATTGCTGCTAAATATGGCTTTTTAATGGCAATTGGCACTTTTTGTAAATGTCCCTAAAACCTATAGCGACATTAGATCCAATGACAATTAACTAATGTCGGTAAAGACTTTAGCACTCTTTATTACTATACACATATTTATTGCTGCTATTTTTTTTTTCTTGAGTTGTAATGACACTCTACCAAATGACCCTAAATGTGTATAATGTTTGCACTTTGCCATCTTACATTTTTAGTGAATCGTGATATCTTGCTGGAAAAAATGGCACGGCATGACATCCCATTTTACTAATTGGCAACATATAGCCATCTTTTATTTTCTTGACAAAAAAAGATTTTTAAAAATTAAATTTTGCAATTATTAGCCCACGTATTGGGAAGTTCTCTTTTAATTAAATTAAATAATTTTAGAAGGTGGCAGCATAATGTCCTTTTTTATCGGGAAGTGGTTTTTTTCTTTCTTTTCCATACACACACGATTCTTTTAAATGATGTTTTTTATTGATTATGTAAATATTTATCCAATTCTTCTTCTTCATTACTTTGAATAAAAGATGATTTACTTTCTTGTTTATTAGTTTTACATATTGAATTCTATAAAAATATTCGTCCATAGTGTATTTTTTCTCTTTCGCTTTTAAATTCTTGATGGTTTGTTGATGCCTACTCGTCACTTTCTCTAATTGTTAGCCAATGTTTGATCCCCTCTTGTATTGTCGTTCAAATTTTTTTTGGAGTTTTAATTTTTGAAATTGAAGGTTATATCTAATTTAGGCAAAAATTTACGTAATAGTAATTAATTGTGGGTATCAATTGTCATGACTCATGTTTAAGAAAGTTATCCTAGGATTATTCATAAAAATGGGGATTCTGATTCTAATTTTGTGGATTCTCCATCCATAACTCTAAATTTTATAGCCATGTAAGTTCTTCTCGTTATCCGATTCGACTTGTGTGTTTGCTATTGATCATTTTATATTTCATGTGCAATCCTCATTTACTGAAGAAAGAATCTGGAATGTATACAAATTTTGAGAGAATGAATACACAGATATGTATACATGAATGCAATGCATACTTGATGTTCATGATTAAAAAAAATCTTCAATGCAGTGTATACATATTATAAGTGAATGAACACATAAAGTGTTTGATTTTTTAATATGTATACACTGGAGGAGATAACATAGCTATAAATGTATAATAATACTAAGTGAATGAATACACCATTCTTCTACCTATATACAATCATCAAGTATACAATTGAATTTTTTTTAATCAAGTAACGAACAAAAATATATATGAAAATACATAATTTACGTTTTTAGGCAGTTATGTATTGTATATATAATTTTTTATGTTTCCGTTATTTTTGTTGTTTAGTGATATTGGTTATACGAGGAAAACAAAAAAAAAACTATTAAAATGTCATTTATTAATTTGGGCCATTTTGTGCTTATTTTTTATGTGTCTATTAAATACTAATTAATGTTGGGCTATTTATTGCTAATTATAACTATCAGTTGTATATATATATATGTCATTTCCTCATTTTGCTGGCCAATTGGATTACATTTTTTATTTCTTTTGAACGTGTAGTGATCAATTATATATCATATATAATTCATTGGAATAAAAAGGGAAGTACTAAAAATAGACGTTCTAACTACTTCTTCATTTTTTTTGTCATAATTTCTTTTTATAGTTAAATAATATGAATTTTGATTAACATAATATTTTAAGATATATTTTTATTATATTGATATGAAAAAATTGCAATTTATAGTAATTTATATATAATTTTTATATATTTAAATTTTTATTTAAAATTAATTTAATTTAATTTAGCCTTGAAAGTTAATCAAATTAACTTTTGAAAAATATTGTTAGTGTGACATTTTAATAATTTAAGAATTCACATTTTTTGCATGGCCACATTGATGTTGGTTTATGGCCGTTGGTGCACTTTTCATATATGTTACATAATGATGGATGAATTGGCAGTTGATTGTTGCCGTTGAAAATAATTATTGCTGCATTACTATTCAGCATTACTCCAAATGGAGTTGGTGTATATGTTACAATTTTCTTGGTGCATGCAGCAATTCCCAAGCCGTTGGTGAGTGTCCCTTTATTTTCATTCTTTATTTCTCAATTATATCTTGTAACATATGTAACTCCTAAGACCATTATCTTCACTATTTACTACACCATTATCTTCTTATTCATTGCTAGGAAGACTTCTTCTAGTATAAATAGTGGTGGTCTTCATTTGGTTTGTGACACACAACATACAAGAGAAAAATATAGAGTACATAAAGTTTGTCAAAAAGAGAGTTGTTATTAGTTGAAGGGAGGTGTTCTTTTTTGTGGAGCTTTGGACTCAACTCTTGTCCAGAGTTGTTGAATTATACTTTGTGAAGACTGTTGTATCCTGGAGGGGACAAGTCAAGAGGACTACTGCTGGACCGGTGAAAAACATTTGCTGCAGTGGGCTTGAATCTCCTTAAAGAGAGCGAGATATCCACGCCTCAGCCTGAAGCCTGAAGAGATTTTTATTTCTTCATATTATTTTTTAATTGTAATCTTGCAATTTTATTATTTTGTAATTTTTCACTAACAATTTTAAGGAGATTCAAGCCCACTACAATTGAAAAAACTGCAGATGTCAAGATGGGAGACCTTAACAAGCCATTTCGGTGCAATGGTAACCATTTTAAGAGATGGAAGGGTAAAGTACTTTTCTACTTAAGTTTTCTCAATGTTTCTTATGTGTTAATTGAGAAGAATCCTAATAAAGTTGATGACACCTCCATGGATGATGATGAACTTATTTCTCATCATGAGAAAGTGGAAAGTACGATGGTGAAGAGGCAAGGGGCCAAGATGCACTTTTACAAAAACATCACAACGAAGGTAAATTTAATAACTTCAAATAATGCTACTCTTGAAACTCACAAAAATACTTCTTTGAAGCTTAAGAAGAAAAAAATCAAGAAAAATAATGGTAGACCTCGCAAGAAAAATAATGGTGAAAATAACCAAGCACAAAATCAACAAGTGCAAGATAAGGGACCGTGCTTTGTTTGTGGCAAGAGTGGGCATATTGCTCGATGTTGCAGATTCCAGAAACGTGGTCCTAACCCTCAGGCAAACGTTACCGAAGAACCTTTTGTGGCAGTAATTACTGACATAAACATGGTTGAAAGTGTTGATGGATGGTGGGCTGATTCTGGTGCAAACCGTCATGTCTGTTATGACAAAGACTGATTTAAAAAATATACTCATTTTGAAGAGCCCAAAACCATCATGCTTGGGGATTCACAAACAACTCTAGCGCTTGGAACGGGAGATGTCGAATTGTGTTTTACTTCTGGAAGGGTATTAACTTTGAAAGATGTACTCTATACTCTTTCCATGAGAAAAATATTTGATGTCTAGTTTTCTTCTTAATAAAACAGGGATTAAACAGATTATTGAATCTGATCAACATGTAATTGTGAAGAATGATATTTTTGTGGGAAAGGGGTATGCTTGTGATGGGATGTTCAAATTGAATGTAGAAGTGAATAAAGCTTCTACTTCTGTTTATATGCTTTCTTCTACTAATTTTTGGCATGCTCGTTTGTGTCATATTAATGACCGTTATGTTGGAATCATGAGTAGTTTAGGATTAATCCCAATGATTAAAAAGAATTTTGAAAAGTGTGAGGCTTGTAGTAAAGCCAAAATCACTAAAAGGCCTCATTTTCAAGTTGAAAGAAAAACTGATTTGTTAGAATTAGTTCATACTAATATTTGTGAACTTGGTGGAATTTTAACTCGTGGAGGTAATAGATATTTTATCACTTTCATTGATGATTTTTCTAAGTTTACATATGT
>JAJOOR010011230.1:0-17700 GCA_036250505.1 Solanum acaule
ACGGCAAGGTATAGGATGGTCCTTGGGCAACGTGAGGTAAAACGTTGTATCATCACTAGGGCTCATAGTGGTGGTTGTCGGTTAAAGAATCTCCCACTAAAGTTATATTACTTTTATATATAAGTAAAGTTGAGTTTGTTATTGCTTTAATCTTTAACGAACTAAGTTGTTTACAATGTTTTACAAGTTTTATATGTATTGCATGTGTCTTATTGCTTATATTGAGTTCGGTTATTCATGAGTCGAGCAGAGCCAAGGTAAGCGTTATCTTGTACTCCTTTCAAACTTAAGTTGTGGTTTAGCTTTCCATCTCGCATACTCGTACATTCAATGTACTGATGCCAGTTGGCCTGCATCTTATGACGATGTAGACACAGGTACCCCGGATCAGCATCCAGCACGCCGTTGATCCAGCTGAGCACTCCAGAGTCAGTGGTGAGCCTCCTTGTTTTCCGGAGGACTCTGTTATTTTGTGTTCTTAGTTTTGTTTTGTTAGGATGTTGCGGGGTCTGTCCCAACATCCATCTCAGTATTTTAGAGGCTTTATAGACAGTCAGTCAATTAGTATTGAGTCTCTCATATATGTATATATGTAAATATTCTATTTTGAGACACGAGTCGCCTTTTTGGCCAGATTTTTATCAGTTAAGTTATTTTATAATCTTGCATTGCATTGAGTTATTCTGTTGAGTTAGGTTTCCGCTGAGTTAAGAAAGCCAGGCCAAGGGTTCGCTTGGGGCCAGCAATGGTCTCCGGGTGCCGGTCCCGCCCAGGGTGTAGGCTCGGGGAGTGACAGTATCCTCGGAGGTGGTATCTTTGCCATCATTATCTCTGCTGTATTCCAGGCTTGTTTCAAGGCGCCAGCCTATCAAGTGGATCCCCTTGGTTCAATCGTTCCTCAAGCAGATTATGCGTGGAGGATCATATTGATGGCTGGGTCACTTCCTGCTCTTCTCACTTACTATTGGAGGATGAAGATGCCTGAAACGGCTCGTTACACGGCTCTTGTAGCCAAGAATGTTAAGCAGGCCACTGCAGATACGGAAAAGGTTATGCAGGTTGACATTGGGCAGACCAAAAAGAGAGCCTGCTGTAAAGTCCGGCAATGAATTTTGTTTGTTCGCGAAAAAATTTCTTAGGCGACATGGACTTCACTTGCTTGGCACAGCTAGCACATGGTTTCTTCTTGATATTGCATACTACAGTCAAAACTTGTTCCAAAAGGATATCTTCAGTGCCATTGGATGGATTCCTGCTGCCAAGACTATGAATGCAATTGAAGAGGTTCAAAAAATTGCAGGAGCCCAAACTATTATCGCTCTCTGCAATACCATGCCTGGATACTGGTTCACAGTATTCCTCATTGACAGGATTGGCAAGTTTACCATTCAATTGGTTGGTTTCACAATGATGACAGTGTTCATGTTTGCTCTAGCCATTCCTTACCACCACTGGACTCTCCCTGGCCACCTTATCGGGTTTGTGGTCCTCTATTCACTCACCTTCTTCTTTGCCAACTTTGGACCCAACGCCACTACATTTGTCGTGCCTGCTGAGATTTTCCCTGCTAGATTGCGGACGACTTGCCATGGAATACCAGCTGCATGTGGAAAGTTAGGGGCAATGGTGGGTGCATTTAGATTCCTGGTGTTTGGCTCAACCACAAGACAAGACCAAGGCTGATGCAGGGTATCCTGCTGGAATTGGGGTGAGGAATTCACTCATTGTCCTTGGCATAGTCAATCTTTTCGGATTATTTTTCACTTTCTTAGTTCCAGAATCGAAGGGGAAGTCACTTAAAGAGATGTCAAGGGAAAACGAAGACTCAACTGAGGAAGGAGCAGAAGTGGAGAATCATTCATCCGATAACAGGACAGTTCCTGTGTAAAAGCAGTTACTAGTTTCCATTTTATCCTTCATATGTTCTGCAAAGGTTCTATGAAGCTATTAGTGTAGACATTCCGTGTAATTGCAGCAACTAGAGCTCCATATGTTTTATGTTTTGTGTCATATATTGGATGCAGTATGTAAAAACTCTTCTCTTATTAACCTTTCTTCATTACTCCCTGCTCTATATAATATATACTGAAGAGTGATTACATTAAAATTAGCTTTAAATAATTTCAAGATCAATAGGTTCTCAGCATGAACAGTGACGAAACTAGGATTTTCGTCAAGTTAAAAGTACTTTTGGGTGAACCTTTTTTTGTGTCTAAATATGCCAAAATGATAAACACTAACTAAATACTTCTGAGATATATACTGTTACTAAAGATATAATTTTTTAAATCGGTAACTGAAGTTTAAGTGTATTGATTAGTTCCTAATTAGATATCGGAAGAGCATCACATCACATAAGCCTAATTTTGGATTAGCTGGTGTAAATAGCTTAGCTCATGTTGACAATATCAAAGACCAAACATTAACTTGGCACTTGTTTCTCTTGAACAATACAATTTGGTGAAACTTCCAGCAGCGGGAAGTATGAAGTTAATGCACGTATATGGAGGGGGATTGTTTTTCTAAGACACCTTATGGTATTGAAAGGAATGTACAAGTACCTCTTTGTGATGCAAAAACTGAGTTAGTATCTCAAATGATCACTCAACTTTGAGTTATTCACTTAGAAAACACTCAACTTTGAGTTGTTCACTTAGAAAGTCACTTAGCTTTGTTTTATAATTCAAAAGTCATTCAACTAGTGGAGTTTCACTTAGAAAGTCATCCAATTATTGATATTTCACTTAGAAAGTCACCCAATCAATTTAAATAATTTTTCATTAAATTTTATTTTAAACTATTTTTTAAAGAAATAATAAGATATCTATTTTAATTATCTTATTGATCCACTCCAATTATTTAATTATAGTTTTTCTGATAAAATGTAAAACAATTAACCCAAAAAAAAACTTTTCCCGTTCTAGTAATTGTATGATTGGAATTAAATATGTTGAAAAAATTATCTAAAAAATAGGAGGTTGGAATCGATAAGAAGTAGTAAACAAAAATAGGTAAAAACAAAAACTATATTTCAACAAAATTCAATAAAATAATTAAAATAAACATCTTATTATTTTTCTTAAAAAATAGTTTAATTATTTTTTGTATCTTTACAAAATTTAATAAAAAATTATTTAAATTGATTGAGTGATTTTTTAAGTAAAATATCAATAGTTTGGTGACTTTCTAAGTGAAACATCAATAGTTGAGTGACTTTTAAGTTATAAAACAAAGTTGAGTGACTTTCTAAGTGAACAACTCAAAGTTGAGTGACTTTCTGAGTGAACTATTCAAAGTTGAGTGACCATATGAGATATTAACTCTGCAACTGGTACATATACAATTCTTCAATATATAGATTATGGTTTCCCTAAAAGACCAAAAAAACCTATATATTATAGGAATCCTATTTCTAATGGGATTTAAAGCTTTCCCAGTTTTATTAAAATAAATTTCCTTTTTCAGATTTAAAGCTTTCTTATAGATTCTGTTTTGGACATTTTAGGCTTAGTTTTGTTCCTGATTAAGCATTCTTGTGTTTGCTTAGTTCTTTATGTGCTTTTATATTCGATTTCGTTCCTGTTTTTGATCAATTATTGCAAAAAAAAAAAGGCCGGAATGCCCCTGTTGCTTTCGTTAGCCCTTCAATGGTGAGCCTAATAACAACCCCTTTATGACTCGGGTCTTCCAAATTTGAATTGGACACAAAGTCTTGAAATTTGTTTAGGATCAGCAAAAAGGACTTCACTTTCTTCATATTAGTTCTCATAAGACAACTATCCGCCATTATGTCAAATCTTCGAATATACTGCTTGATGTAAATCTCCGAGCTAAAGTTTTTGATTTTTTCCTATCGAAAATTGGTCCAGAAACACATGTTAGTACTGTAGTGAAAGGAAGTTTTGCTGGGTTCTATTGTCTGGATTCACATGTTTAGGATAAAAACTGTGTATCCGTTAAAAGTTGATAGACGTTAATTAGATTTTAAAAGATATTTAGAATGGAGGAGAGTATCACATAACATAAGCCTAATTTTGGATTAACTGGTGTAAATAGCTGACAAATGAATTAATAAACTTTAGAAAAGAATATAAGTGCATTCAATTCGAAATAGAGATAAATTAACTGCATCACCAATCTAATAAAAAATGAACTTTCTCCTTCCCCTCCATAACGATCCTTTTTGCAAGCTCCCAACTTCTGAGTTGCAGCGACTGATTTTCTCCATCAAAAGCTTTTATTTCTTTTAATTGACAATGCCACAGTGTGCTTCCATGAGAAGTAGAATGACTCAAACTCTTCATATACATTAAACGATTGATGAAACGTGTAATCGTTTTAATATTTGAGTGTAGGTTGAGTCTCTTGGGATGACAACTCCATAGCAAAGCATCCACAAAAGTTGGGCACTCCATAGTCTGATTCTTCTGTAGAATATTGACATTTAAAATGTCCACGTGCGGGATAGAACCTATGTGGTCCATTTGCAAATCTGTCATGTTGATCTCACCACAATTGATAAAACAAAGAGTAACTTGAGACCAAGAGGACGAATTTGAAAGAAACTTCCTCAACTTACAAAACCATGCGGCATTTAAATTGTTGATGCATTCAACATAGATTTTTGAGTACTCCAATTGGGTTGACTCTCTTGCAATGCTAAGTTCAGGAATTTGATTCCCCATATAGTCAAGTGATACCAAATTTGGAGCATCAATCTCCCCTATCCCGAAAAGATGATGAATCTTCAAGACCTTCAAGGAATCTGACTTGATCTTTCGAAGATTTCCTGAACAATACATAAGGATGAAAGAGGCAATCAAGGGACAACTATTAAGTAGAGTCTGAATCATGTTTTCGTCTAATCTTACATGAGATAGAGAAAGCTTTCTCAAAGAATTGCAATTCACAACACTACTAGATAACGAAACAGGCATACGAGTACTACCCCGCAAAACCAATTCTCTTAAAGTTTTTGCTGATAAGATGGTTAAAATAGGCATGGGGTATGATGTGAAGTTAAGAAAAAGATCTTTTACGCCATTCTGAAGTGCAACATCGAGCCACTTATCAATCAAAGGGAAATCTTCATGAGATTTAGCAAAGAGCTCTAATAATTCAAACTTTTGTATAGGGATTTTCCCCTTCCTATATCTCTCCATGGTTGTGTTGATTGTATTTATATTGCCTTCCCAACAATTAATAGTGAATTCCAAGTTGGGAAGAGTCAACCATTCTTGTAGCCATGTTTTGGAGAGAATGCTCATCCGTGTTGCTTCTTTAAAACTAAGACAACAGAGTATTTTTTGAACGAGACAATCAGGTAATATGTCAGTCATATTTAACATCAATGGATCACAACGTTAATAGTAAGAGAAATATTTAACGTGCCTTTGGTGGTAACTATGATACAATTCTTCAATTTATAGGTTATGGTTTCCCTAAAAGACAAAAAAAAACCTGTATATTATAGGAATCCTATTTCTAATGGGTTAATGTAATTTGTTGTCCCTTAACTTTCCCAGTTTTATTAAAAAAACAAAACTGAAGTCACTTAACTGCTACGCCTGAGATAACTTTCCTTTTCAGATTTAAAGCTTTCTTATACTGAATTCTGTTTTGGACATTTTTAGGCTTAGTTTTGTTCAGTTTGCTTAGTTCTTTATGTGATTTTATAGTCGATTTCATTCCTGTTTTTTTTTATCAATTATAGCAACAACAAAAAAAAAAACGGAAGGCCCCCAGTTAAATCTATGTTGAACCGTCAACGTAGATCTGCCCCAGCACCCTGATGTCAAATCTTCAAATATACTGCTTGTCCTTGATGAAAATCTGTCGGCTAAATTTTTTGATTTTGGGCTATCAAAAATTGGTCCAGAAACACATGTTAGTAAGACTCCGCTTAACTGATACTACAGATTATTAACAGAGTTAGTGAGGATATTAAAAGTACACCAATATTTTAAACATGAAGGACTATTAGCGCTTCATATAAAAGAAGATGGATGACTTTGATTTTGAAGTCAAAACAAAGGACTATTTTGAGCTTTTTCTCCTAATAGAAAACGTTTATGTTAATGCTCCTCAAAAAGGAAGGTCTACAAAGGAATCTAATTACTTCAGCCAGCCAGCTTGAGCAAGAAGATGAATTGTGGAGGAAGAGAAGTCTCAATTGTCGTGGCTTCCTATCAAGTCATTAATGTGCTTCAAGTATGTTGCCACATTCTTTAATTCTCTTGTTCCCGAATCAGATTTTAAGGTATACATAGATGCCGTTCTATGACCTGTTCTGGAGGTTAAAAAGTTCTTTCTTCACCAGAAAAAGAATCAGTTTTTTACTGTCCTGAGCAAAAAGAAGACTCTGCCTCCTTTCTTCAAATTATGTTCGACAAGGGTAAATTATACTTATAACTGAATTTCTTAATTAAAGGACAGTTGTAGTCCTCTGTTGAAATAAGCTTCTCCTAAGCGCGCAGTTGCACATGTCCAGAAGTTACGAGAATCTTCAGAATCAGCTTGACACTAATACTGAAATCTGCAGAACTAGTGAAATGCAACTCTGCTCGAGTTTAACAAATCAGAACAATGCTGGAGCAGTTTGAAATCAGAGAAGTGTTACCCAGTTGCAACACTCTAACAAGTCTCAAGTGTATTGTGTGACTGATATAGCTGGAGTTACGAAGCAAACCGCTCACTTTCAAAGATATGAGATGCTTACTACCAGCTGAAGACTTACTAGAATTGAACAAAACACATCTTTTGTAGAATTGGCCTTTGTCAGTATGAACGGTAAGACGATGGTGTATGAAAACAACAGTCAAAGGAAGACCTTTACATTTCTCAACTATTTGGTGTCCAACATACGACAGTTCAGAAGGGCACCTTCCTTCTCCAAATACCCTTTGTAGAATAGATCCCGTCTTTTTTCAGGTGTTAAAAGTTGGAGGTCGAGAGGATCACTACGGCATTTAACTTGCAAACCTACCTTACTACTTCGGCTAGTCAAGATAATTCTGTTTCCTCTCTTAACCTTTGGAAAACATGATATTAACATCTCCCCTGTTGCAATATCCCACACATTATCCAAGACGATGAGGTACCTTTTATCTAGTAGTGCTCTTCGTAGCTTTTCAGCAAAGTCATCCTCACTTTCTTTTCCTTCCGAGCCAGTAACTTGCTGAAGAATCTCCCGCAATACCTTTGACTTGTTATACTTTTGGGAAATAATGCACCAAGCACAAACATTGAAATGACTAGCAACTAATGTATTGTTATACACTTTGTTGGCCAGAGTAGTCCTGGCATTCCTACAATCGAAATGACATCAAGCTAGGATTCATGTTCATCGAGGAGCTGGTCAATCATCCGGGATTTGTCTCCTTCATGACCTACTCATGTTAGCTCAACAAAAGATGATGAGGTTGACTCAATTGGCTCGTCGTGAAGATCTGAGACTATTATAATTCACCATCTGTGCATTGATGTACTACATATAGGGGTAATTGAAACTAAAACAGAACAAGGAAAAAAGAAAATTACATCTGTCTCCCTCTCTATAAAGTGGTAAATAAAAGTTAATCCATCAAGATTCAAGTATCAGCTTACAAAATCAAGTAAAAAAGCTATTGCACAAAAACAGGATGGTTTTTCTGTTTACACCTCACTGTGTAATACAAATTTGTCGAAAGTAAACCAGTGTTGGCTAAAGATATCACAAGTAGAACTATATGCCGGGATATTGTGAAAAAAAAATATATCCTAATAAATGAATTAATGAACTTAAAGAAATGAACAAGTACATTCAAATTTGAAATAAAGACAAATTAACAGCATCACCAATCTAATAAAAAATAAACTCTCTCGCCCTCCTTAAGGGTCCTTGCAAGCTCCCCACTTCTGAGTTGCAGTGGCTGATTTTTTCCATCAAAAGCTTTTATTTCTTTTAATTGACTATGCCAAGGTGTGCTTCTATGAGAAGTGGAATGACTCAAATTCTTCATTAACACTATATGATCGATGAAATGTGTAATCGTTCCAATTTTATTTGATACTAGGTTGAGTTTCCTGGGATGACAACTCCATAGCAAAGCATCCACAAAAGTTGGGCACTCCATACAAAATATATCCAAAACGTCCACCCGGGGGATAGAACCTATGTGGTCCATTTGCAAATCTGTCATGCTGATCTCGGTGCAATTGAAAAATTGAAGGGTAACTCGAGACCAAGAGGATGAATTTGATAGAAGCTTCTTCAACTTACAAAACCATGCAGCATTATTGGACATGCATTGAAGAGCGATTTTTGAGTGCTTCAATTGGCTTGACTCTCTTGCAATTTTAAGTTCAGGAATTTGATTCCCCATATAGTCAAGTGATACCAAATTTGGAGCATCAATCTCCTCTATCCCATAAAGATGATGAATCTTCAAGACCTTTAGTGAATCCGACTTGATCTTTCGAAGAGTCATCGTCAACCCCGAACAGTACTCAAGGATGAAAGAGACAATCAAGGGACAACTATTAAATAGTGTATCAAGCATGTTTTCGTCTAATGTTACATAAGATAGAGAAAGCTTTCTCAGAGAATTACAATTCACAACCCCTCTAGATAACAAAAAAGGCATAAGAGTACAACCCCATAGAACCAATTCTCTTAAAGATTTTCCTGCCAAGATTGTTAAAATAGGCGTGGGGTATGATGTAAATTTAAGAAAAAAATCTTTTACACCATTCTGAAGCGCAACGTCAAGCCACTTATCAATCAGAGGTAAAACTTCCTGAGAATCAGCAAAGTATTCTAATAATTCAAACCTTTCTATAGGGATTTTCCCCTTCCTATATCTCTCCATGATTGTGTCCACTAACAGTGAATAATCCGACTTTGTATCGCCTTCCCAACTAATAACAGTGAATTCCAAGTTGGGAAGAGTCGACCACGCTTGCAGCCATGTTTTGGAGAGAATGCTCATCCGTGTTGCTTCTTTAAAACTAAGAAAACAGAGTATTTTTTGAATGAGACATTCAGGCAAGATGTCAGCCATGGTCATCTTGAAGGATCAAAACCCTAATGTTAATGAAAATTTATAAATTTATTTTTGGAAATACGGGGCTTAAAAAAACATATTCTAGCTATGATGCAACTCTTTAATTTATAGGAAAAAGCGTATATATTATAGGAATCCTATTTCTAATGTAATTGTCCTCCCTTTCTAAACTCTTAACTTGGAATATGCATCAAAAGAAGTGTGCCTATGGATTGTATATTTTCTTTAGATTCTGTGTTATAACATATACTTGCATTGATTTGAAACGTCGGTTATACTATACATGCATAGTTTTCATGAAGGTCTTTTTTACCGAATTGTTCACAAGCCACTCTGTTTCACAATAGACCAATTCAAACGTGTGTCTCTGTTTTTTTAGAGTAGTTTAAATTATGCCTTATGTTGTAGATGGACGGATCAATGAGTTTGAACATAACCAAGTAGACAACATGAGTTTCAATTCAATCATTTGAATGGAAATAAGTAGGTTTTAATGGTTTCACATGACTTGAAGCCAAGAGGTAGTCATGCATATCGTCTCGCACATTAGTTCAAAGTAGTGGGCTAGTATTTCAGGGTCTCAATGATGTATACCGTGTAGCCACTGTGTGCCTAATTCTCGATAATGTGTTGGATTGATTGTTATCCACGGACAGTGATTGTTAAGAGTGAAACAACTCACAAAGACTGTACATGTACCACTACATCAAAAATGATCTTTAGCGACAATTAATTAACGGCAATAGCTCAATTGCTGCTAAATATGTATTTTTAGCGGCAATTAGCATTCTTTGTATATGTCCCTAAAGCCTTTAGCAACATTGGATCTAATGGCACTTAACTAATGCCGGTAAAGACTTTAGCACTCTTTATTAATATGTCTATTTATTGCCGCTAAAAGTTGTTCTTGTTATAGTGTGTGTATCTCACGGTCTTGGTGAACAATTTGTCTTAGTACGACTACATTGGAGAGAATGAAGGAAACTTTAGCATTTAGATTTCCTTGTTTCCACCTTTACCAACCAGAAATATGTGGTCGACCATGAACGAAAATCTGACTGAATATTTTATGTATCGTGAACGATTCCTTTTGGGAAATGCTATGAAAGATTTGTCGCATCATGTATATCAGAAAAATAGTAATCTGGAGATAACAATTTAGCTTGAGGTGTGTCAAAGGACACTGTCCTTTTGGAAAATGCTATGGAAGCGCTGTTGCACAATGTATCTTCATTCCAAGGTATAGGGATGGTATTAGGGTGATGGTGAATATGAAAAGTCGTCAAACAATTCAACTCCTCTTCAAAGTTACATATGGATGCTATGTACCATTCCCACGGTTTATCACAGATTGCTATTACTTGACTTTCTACATAACTATAACCGTCTTTAATTTCTACTTCTCTCCAACTCTTTCTCATGACATCATAACACACACATAAAATACCTAACTTAAAGTTCATAACGAATACAATCACTGGATTTGTAGAATGATATGATTCAACCAAATCGTACCCACTAAACCAATCGTGAAAATCCATGACTGCTAGCTTACCTTCTACCTCCATCAGCTTGTAATTATTCAACAGCATAGCACCAACTGAGATACTGTTAGGTTTATAGTAAGAATTAATGGGAAATGAAGGGAAGATGGATTTCAGGAATTTGAAAGGTTCTCTTATGCTTTAATAAGAAAAACCATTTCTCCCTCGCGCTATAGTCGTCATTGCTTGGAAATCGATCGAGAGATTATTTTTTGGACGAAGTTTGTTTTGATTAATTATTTATTTAATTAAATAATGACCGAAACAAGTTTAATCATTTAATTAATTAACCGAAACGACCCAACTCAATTCGGATTTGCGCGACCTGTGTTGTAAAACGTCTTTTCCGTTTTATTTGAATTTCCCACCGTTGAAAATGACTATTCTAAAAGGTTGTAACTTTCAGGAATAGTCATGACTGTTTTGGGAGGTTGCAAACTTTTATGAACGGTCGTGTGGTGTTTGAAAGGTTGCAAACTTTTGAAAACATTGCTTCTTGGTTATAAATACATGTGATTCCTCAGACTTTTCACTTACAAAATTTCTGAACTTCTTCTTCTTTTGCACAATTAAATATTCATGTACTTTACTATCGTTGAGTGGCTCGCTGACACCATTGTTTTGAGTATCAATACACTGGTGAATATAATCGTTCTATCCTAGGAGGATATATTCCAATTTAAACCTTGAATACTAGAGGGAAATAATTTCCTTAAGGAGACACTGTGCATTCAGTGGGATCGATTTTCTTTCCTTTTTGTTTCCTACAATTGTTATAGATTCTGGTATGTTTTACAGTTATTAATTTCTATTAATGTTATTAATTTCTGTTCTTGACTACATGATTTTAACCTTATAGAGTTTTACAAAAAAAATTGTTGTCATTAGTATTGGTTTTAAATACAGATTGCCTAACACATACATACCACAATGCAACAATTTTGAATTGTTAATATTGCAGCTAAATCAAATCTTTGACCAAGTTCATAACCATTAATAAACCGATAGAAAATCAAATGCCAAAGTACATAACAAACAAGCTAAAATTTTCTCCTCTATATAATTAGTCTTTCTACGTAACTATAAATGCCTTTGATGTGGCGGGTCTCTATAAAGCCCCTTGATTTCTAATTTTTTCCAGATTTTTGTAATGACATTGTACGCACACATAAAGCACCTGACCTTGAGTATAATACTTTAAAAAATAAAGATGAGTTTTTGGAGGTACAAATTATCCTAGATATTTAGTAGAACTTTCTAGAGTTATGTAGACTATCTAACAATTGTGTACGTGTTCTAGAGAATTAGATATTTATAGTCAGAGGCGGAGCTAGGTGGAGGTTCGTAGGTTCGGACGAACCCAGTAGCTTTTCCGTAGACCGTGTATTTGTACTAGAAAATTAAATATATATATATATATATATTTTAACTTGTGAATTCCTAACAAAATTGATTGACGGTTCAGTGATAAGGAAGGGACCGTGGAAATATTTTCACGCTAGAGTTGTGGGTTCAAACGCCCCTCTCTTTTGCTTAAAGGAAATTTAGAACCCCCAAACTCTTAATCCAGATTTCGCCTCTGTTTATAGTAAATTTATATATATAATAAAGGAGAAACATAGACAAGGTGATGTGCCACATCTCTATGGCCTCCATTTGCATTTATCTTTTTTCTCTTTTTTAAAAAAATTAAATTAATTATTATATTGCAAAAGTAAATTACTTAATTTATTACAAATAAATATTTTATTAATGGAGGAACATTTTTTTAAAAAAAAAACTCTTCAGATTCTTTTTTTATTTATTTGTCTCACTTCTAATCATAAAATGATAATGCTTTTTTATATTTTAAGTATTTTTCTCTTATTTTAATTTATTCACAGTGAGTTATTACCCCTGACTTACCCATTTTTAATTTTTACTTTTAATAATATTCATAACTCCTATAATTTTTATGTCTATATTCTTTTGTTCTTTTTCTCATTTATTGTTTTTATTTTTATTTTGGTTCTTTTCCCATTTATTATTTTTGTCCTTTTTTTCATTTTATTCTTTATTAGAGATACCATTTGGTAATGATTTTATTATTTGTTTCTTTCTTTCTTTCTTCTTCTTCTTCTTCTTTTTGGTCTTTCTTTCCCTTTTTTCGTTAGTTAATCTTCATTTTAATTTTCTCCCCCATTTTCTATATTCTTTCCTTTTTAAGAAAACAACATAAATACAAAAAATTAAAATACTAATTAACTATTTTCAAATTAATAAAAATAATATGAATAAATAACTAGATTAGTATAAGAAATTTTAATAATACTGCAAGAATATATGTATATATAATCTTATAGTATCACTGATATATGTATATATATACTCTTATAGTACAACTGACTAATGAGTAATTTATGAATAAAAATTCTTAATGATACCACAACAATCATATATATTTATATAAAAGAGAACGCTAGGCCCGCCTATGTGGCGCCACCATAAACCAAGATTCCCTTTTAAATTTATTTATTTCCAAAACTAGCTTTCCCTTTTCATGAAAACTTGTGACTTTTCTGAAAATTTGTGACTTTTTTGAAAAGTTGTAACTTTTATGAAGAGTTGCGACTTTTATGAAAAATAGTGACTTTTATGAAATGTTGTGACCTTTCCGAAGGGTTGTAACTTTTTCATAGAGTTGTGACCTTTCCGATAAGGCACAATAAACATTTGTTCACACTACCCTATGTTGTCTATAAATAGAGGAATTTCTTGTCACTATAATTTGTAGGTTTTTTCCTCGCTATAGGGTAGTCAAATTCAAATACATTAATTAAGTTTTTATGAAGTTTGTTTCATTCCTAAAAGTTTTCTTCCTCCTATTTTATGGAGCTTAATCTTTACTATAAGTCATAGTGATTCATGTAACTATGTCAATTTCTTTTTCCTATTTTGGTGACCTTTTTTTAGCTCTGTTAAAGTTTCAGCAAGGATGATTGAAAATTGATCTTCTCTTTTGTCCCTTTCTACAGGTTTCTTCATATAAAAAAAATTGATTTCAATTGCAATGCGACATTACTATTCTTGGACCTCTCAGTGCACAACTCATAACGCTGTTGAAATGGTTGATGGTTGATGGTTGAATTCATTACATTTGGTTCTTTAGTAAACAAATCTTTTATTTCTGCCACTATTATTTGTATGTTTTTTTCGAATTCAAATACATTAATTAAACTTCTTATGAAGTGTGTTTCATTCCTCAATGTTTTCTTCCTCCTATTTCATGAAGCTTAATTTTTTACTATAAGTCATAGTGATTCATGTATCTATTGCAATTTCTATTTACTATTTTGGTGAGTTTTTTTTTTGAATTATGTTCAAAATTTCAGTGAGGATGATTGAAAATTTAATTCTCTTTTGTCCCTTTCTACAGGTTTTTTCATATACTTTTTGGGAAAATTGTTTGTGGGTTGTGCTTTATTTGATAGCACACAACAACAAATATCTCAAAACTAATACGGAACCAATGATGAAGTTTGTTAAAAGAACCAAAATGATTGCTCTCTTGCTTGCCACAGTTAGTATATTATTTTGATTGTTTTTCTTAGGTACAAACATTGTATGCCATTGCACTATTCGTAGAATATTTGTATAAAGACAATTAGTCCACATGAACTAATTTTTCATATTCTTCTTCTCTTCTTTTTGGGCAAAATAAGATATCAAGTTTTCGTGAAACTAACAAATGTCCAAAATACACTATAACAAAAATATTTTTTATCGGTAATAAATATGCACGTTCACGAAGAGTGCTACAACCTTTACCGACATTAATTAATTGTCATTAGATTCAATGTTGCTATAGACTTTAGGGACATTTATACAGAGTACCAATTGCCTCTGAAAATACATATTTAGTGACAATTAAACTATTAATTGTCGTTAAAGATCATTGTTGTTGTAGTGATAACTCATTCTTTTGATAAAGTTTTTTTATTTTTTGATAAAAAAGTAATAACTCTTTCTTTAGACTTCTTTCAATTAAATTTGTGAACTGTAAACTTGGATACAACCCAAAAGACTATCTTTTGGAAAAATATGTTAAGCAACATGCCTTTTTCTTCTTGATTGTTAGGAAAGTAAGGTTGTCTTCATTATTATTTTTGGATATTTGTGAGTTCAAGTGCACACAAAATTATGCTATGAGATTTTAATATGTTATGAGTCAAAATTTTGGTTTAGAATATCCCGTTGTGAACATTCAGATGACACTTACTGCTTGGTTGATAAATGCATTAATTCTTTGTAACTGCATACTATAACCATAACAATAACTATTGTTTAATCCAAATAAGTTGGAGCCGGTGATATGAAATCTTAAAAATAGTAATGACTATTTTGAGACGATGACAAAAAACATAATGATAATAACAATTTTAGGGTCATTTTTAGCATATACTTGATATGGCACAAAATAATAAAAAAGAGATTGATGGAGGTTCATAAGAAAGAAGTCCAAGGTTGTCCATTTGTTAGTTAATTATGTTCTTGTATGGACGTGATGTTCCATTTTACTTGGGAATGTTGTTGTTCGACGCTTTTTGGTCTCTTTTTTAACGTATGATGTTGTTATTTATTACTTCTTGGAATTTAAAAAATTTCATTACTTCTCACCAACTATTTCCAAGGAGATTTTCTTAGACTTCTTTCTTATACTTAAAATCTCTCTATTATGACTCATAATTTTTGTATAACAAAAATGAAAATTAAAAAAATATAGCACTTTAAGATTTCGAAGGAACGTTTTACCTTAAGATAAAATGTTCTTGACAATGTAGTGTATGTATCGAAAATACGAATATTACCGAATGATCATATGTAAGCTTAATAAAATAGTTCAATCCCGTTCAAAGCACGGATAATTTACCTAGTATATATATATATATATATATATATATATATGTATTTCTTGGATAAATTACTGAAATACACGTCTTATTTTTCCCTTATTTCCAATATCCCCTTGAATTTAGTTAATTATGTTCTTGTATGGACATGATGTTCCACTTTACTTGGGAATGTTGTTGTTCGACGCTTTTTGGTCTCTTTTTTAACGTATGATGTTGTTATTTATTACTTCTTGGAATTTAAAAAATTTCATTACTTCTCACCAACTATTTCCAGGGAAATTTTCTTAGACTTCTTTCTAATACTTAAAATCTCTCTATTATGACTCATAATTTTTGTATAACAAAAATGAAAATTAAAAAAAATATAGCACTTTAAGATTTCGAAGGAACGTTTTACCTTAAGATAAAATGTTCTTGACAATGTAGTGTATGTATCAAAAATACAAATATTACCAAAAGATCATATGTAAGCTTAATAAAATAGTTCAATCCCGTTCGAAGCACGGATAATTTACCTAGTATATATATATATATATATTTCTTGGATAAATTACTGAAATACACGTCTTATTTTTCCCTTATTTCCAATATCCCCTTTTATTTCTAAAATCCCTTATTTCTTTAATGTATCCGAGCCAGTATTTAATGTATCTAAGCTACATATTATGTATCCAGTTTATTTATAATGTATCCGAGCTAGTTTTTAATGTATCCGAGCTAGTTATTGATGTATCTGAGCTACATATTATGTATTCGGTTTATGTTATAATGTATCTGAGATACTCTTTAATGTATCCGAGCTACATATTATGTATTCGATTTGTGTTACTTTTTAAGGTTAATGTAATTACAAACTAAAGAGGGATATATTAGAATTTTATATTAAAACTATGTGATTACTAAAATTTACCCACATTTCTTTAAGAAAACTGCATGGGCCTACGTACGAAAAAGCCCATAGCATATTATTAGCCGTCAAGCCCATCAACAAAGTAAGCACTCTAACGCCGTCGTTTTAGCACCTTCCAAGTAAAACCCTTCTGGACAGCCGGAGAAACACACACTGGAAAAAACCTAAACCCTTCAAAACCCCTTAACGCCATTTCCAGCTTCTCATCTTCTCCAATGGCGTCCGTCGTTTTCAGGAATCCCAATTCGAAGCGCGTATTGTCACTCTCTCCTCAAATCTACTCATGTTGTAGAGGAGGATCAGTTTCCTCTCAGTTTTCACTCTCCGAGACGCAAAATGGAAATGATACTTCCAGTCTTTCTAATCCATGGTGGAGATCCATGGCCACCTTCAATCGAACGTAAGCTTATAAAAAATTCAGTTGCAGTAACTCAGAATTGTAAATTTGTTATAAATGTGTGGTATATTTTGGTCTAGAGGCAGATTCAGGATTTTAAATCCGTGGAGACTTAATATATTCACTTGATCCACTGCTATTTTTGTTACACTCCTGTAATTTAAAAAAAAAATAGTTTCTCTTTTATATTGGAAAGTCCTTTCTGCTTTACCTGTGATGATGTGATCATTGCCTCTTGAGCTGTAGCCATTTTGATTCTGTTTTAGCTGAATTTTGTTACAACAATGACATACACAGTGTAATAATCGCACAAGTGTGGTCTGAGGTTAAGCTGAATTTTGTTAAAATCTAATTTTGCTATCTGGGTTACTGCAGAAAACCTCATGTAAATGTGGGAACTATAGGCCATGTTGATCACGGGAAGACTACTCTTACTGCTGCAATTACAAAGGTTAGTGTGGTTGGACATTATGTATTTATCACTGCCTCCATTTCATTTTAAATGAAAGAAGAATTGGTGTGCTATGTTACTATGGACAGATTTTGACTGCCATAAGACTTATCAATAGTTTTCTATTCTTAATAGTAAGAAAGTCAAATTTGTCTAATACTAGACATAACGATTAAAATTATTATATTGATTAGTGTATTATCATTATACTTGTGGCAGTGGATTAAAGATTGTATAGAAAATGTTGCATCAAAGTTTGAAGTTGAGAAACGGATTTGAATTCTTTAGATTTTTTGAAGGTTGTAAAGAAAGATATTATTTATGGAATGATGTCTAACAATTTTAGATCCCCTTTTTTTTTAAATAGTTTTTCTTTTCCACTCAATACCAATTGTTTGATAAGCACATATGCATTGTCTAGGTCCTAGCAGAAGAAGGAAAGGCCAAGGCGGTTGCATTTGA
>JAJOOR010011231.1:0-17036 GCA_036250505.1 Solanum acaule
AATTTTGATACGGTTGTTCTAAAATTCGGGTTAGACTCATTTCCCACTCAATTTGACCCCCTGAATAAGAATATGAAGTCGAATTTCCGAAATGATGCACGGATTTTGAGATATATGGAAATTATAATTTTAGGTGTTTCCGTAGCACATTTTCGGGCATTTTTGGGGTCGTTTCAATATCTCCCCCTTGGGAACATTCGTCCCCGAATGTTAAAGAAACGTACATGAGGGACACAAACATGGCAATATCAGCCCACATAAGGATGCAACAATGCACTTACACCTTATTTCAAAAACCTCAACATAATTGTAAAACCACAATGAACCAATTGTCAACTTAAATATGAATGTATGCAATGACATTATCATGTTTAGTTATGTTCAAGGAGGAACTACCTTCTCCTAGTCATAACACACCAACATCAACATTTCTCATGTTCATAGGAGGAACTACATTCTCCTAGTCATTACATAGTCCATACATCATTAAGCACATATGCAAGTTTCCATGTTCAATAGCACTCTTTCAAGGAGGAACTTCTCAACTCCTTACTAAGACATGCTCATACCTCATTTTCATGAAGTACAATAGATCACTTATAACCAATGCACTAAAACATGAGGGAAACAACTCATACAACTCATCTTTCTTCAAAAACACAAGTTTTTATGGAAATGCGCAAACCTCATTAATTCACGTAAACGAATTATGTTGTTGCATCTTTAACTTGTGGATACATGGTTTCCATTCTTTAAAGCATGTTCAAAATCTGTCCATATCCAGTTTAAAAATTTTCCGCTCACGTATTTCACATCATGTATTGATCATATATATCTTGCATTTGGCAGATTCCTAAAGGATAATTTGGAATAAAATTAGCCCATGGCCATCTCTGGTTCATACCCATTTGTAGCACATTATTTTATTTTTTTTCGAAGTGTTGATGCTCGTTGGGCTCGTTCGAATGCGCCAATTGTTCCATATGTCTCTTATATATGAGTTGCTACGATTTTCACACTTAGAACCAAACATGCCATTTTTACTTTATTTTTCTATTCCTTGGTTAGAGTTGCTAGTGTTAATTCGTTTCCTTATCCATGCTTAAAGGTCATACATTTTTTAGCATAAAATGTTTATGGTTTCTATTGAAATTCAATCTTTCTTTGCTTTGGTGTGATGCCTTAGATTTGTGATTAATATTTGGTATTATTTGTCATGGCTAGATCCTGGATAATAGTCATCTTATTCAAATATCTAAGTAGTGTTTTAGCCTTTCTAAAATCAAATACCCATTGATTTTCTCTTCACTCAATTCATAGGTGTTTTATTTTTCTTAAATTCGTGTCTTGATGTTTACCACCTTCGCTCCGAACAGTGTTGCCCCTATTCACATTTTTTTTTACAACATAGTTAGTTCACTGCATTTTGTATCATTTTCTTCAATTTGGCTAAAAGGAACAAATTATTGCCTTGGTATGTGCATTAAATAGTGTGTTACCCATTTTATTAAAATGGTCAGTAGTTTTGTTAATCCCTCTCGTGTTTAATTTGATTGAAAATTATGTTCAAATCCATATTCCTTTAGCCATATGTTGCTTACTTTGCTTCTTTTTTTTTTTTTTTGTATGAACTCACCCCTTCCGAGTCCATGGTGGACCTCTCTCTTGCATCTTCGAGATGAGTTGTAAAGACTCAATTTTACCCTTTTCTCGAGTCAACCCCCCTATGTATTTGAAAGCCGTTACAGTTCCCGAAGGCCCAACGTAGTGCTGGAAATTAGTTCATAAATGTTCAAAGCCCAAGAAATGGGCTGTATACATACTGTATACAGCAGTATACACTCATTATATAGTGAATTACAGGTCAAAAAATGCGAACATACAGAGATGAGGTAAAATACAGGTGTTCGGAAGCAAGAGATACATGGAAAGGGCTGATATACATGCTAATATACACTAATATACACCAGATGTATACAAAAAGGGGAACCCCCCAAAAATTGCAGCAGGCCCAAGAAGGGCCCAAATTTAATCTCTCCTTTACTCTTAAATTATTTAATTGCGATTATTTATTATGTGTTTTTATTCAATTCTATCTTTAGAATTATTAAATAACTTAATTAGATTCCCCGAAAGATGAGTTATTTTTGTTATATCGGTTTACTTTTAATGCTTTTTTTTGTGTTCATTTATTTTACTAATAAGATCTTATATGATTAATTGAATTAACACTTTCTGTTCTTAAAAAGAACGTTATTTAATGTTTTTCACTTAACACACTTTTAGTTCGTTTAAAATTGTTTCAAGTTAAGGTTTCTCCCAAATAAACTTTTTATTAAAAAAAGTCTTTTCAATTAATTAAAATAAAATACTTACTTAGTCATTTTCTCAAAAAGGGTCAGTCAATTAATTTAAAATGATATTCATGCTTTAATTTATTAAATTGGTTTAAATTGTTATTTCAAAATGAATTAAATAAATTCTAATTAATCTAGTTTTATTAATATTCTAATCACTTGTATTTCGAGTCAAATGTTTCATTTTTCATTTTTGGGTCCTTTTCTCTAAAAAATAAAAATAAAAATAATGCAACATTTATTTACTTATTTTTTCAAAGTTAATCAAATATTGTAAGTTATTATTTTTTATGTTACGTCATTTTCTAAAAATAATCAAAATATATATTTTAGTCAAGTCGCAAGTCAACCGCATGTTAGCGGGCACTTCGAATGCTTAAATCCTTCTTGAAGTGTAACTTGAACCCCGAACCCTCTTTGGTATTTTCAAATGATTTTTTTTTGTTTAAATCTTTGAAAATTATAAGTTTTCTTAATTTCTTTAAAAAATTAAGTGGCGACTCTTTTTTAAGTATTTTCTCAAATTGTTTTGTACTTAGAACATTTCAAAAAAGTGATTTTTCCAGAAATAGAAAAATTACGGCATAACAGAAATGACGACTCTGCTGGAGAGTTAATTAAGTTCTAACCATAAGATTTGACTATTCAACTAATTGTTATTAATTGCTGAATTGTTTATTTGTGCTTAATGTGTTTAAATTGCTATAAACTGTTCCATTTATGGCATGACATATTCCGTCAAACGACACTTATTTTTAATTTTCCACTTAAAGGACAATTATGCGGGCCGCAATCGTTCGTTAACCAAATTGTTCTCGGGACACCCTGACGAATGTTGTTGGCTACTGTATAGTCAACGGTTGTTAACTGTCCCAGCACAAGTAATCCGCTTGGGTCACCAATCTACTATAAAGAAAGCCCACTCTTAGTCAAGATTAGTGTAAAGCCAAACTCAGTCCCAAAATTTAGCGCATTGGCTTAAGATGACTCAACACCCAAGGCGTGTTGGGCCCATTAGAAGTCCACCTTGTGTCAATTTGACTTATTGGTCAATAAAAGACAATCATGCTTATGTGTTTAAATTTGAAGGATGTATACGCCATTTGGCAAACCATTGTCTCTTGGGGTTGGATTTTAATCGTTTGTTCGAGTCGAAGAAGGATCAAATTATCATAGCATCCAAGAGCGTGGACATTCGAAGATGACAAGAAATCAAGAACATATGATCTTTCCTTGGAAGCATAGATTAGGATTGAACCCCTGCGTGAGACTGAAATTTTGTATCCCATTTCCCCTATTATGTATCCCCTTTTAGTTTATTCGTAAAACTGTATAAATTTGGGTTTTGGGGCAATGAAATGTTTCAAATGACGTCATATATCCTTCAATTCGATAGGCCACCTTTGGCATAAAAAGGTCACAAGTTTAGGACGTGATATAAATTGTGCTACCTGATATAATTGCTTTCTGTTGTGATGTGATGTGATGTGTCACTTTGTCTAAAGTAGAATTAATCCACTATTGTTTCTTTGAGCACTCTAAGCATATATTAAAATTCACAACAACAAAGTCCGTCCAAATGACTTCTGAAGTGTTGTCCAAGTTTCTCAAAAATATATAAATCTTCTACTCCAAAAATCTCCTAAGTTTTTATTCGTCCATCACAGGGAGGTCGATATGCTAGAATGTCTGGAAAGAGTTTCAACGCACTAATCCCACCCGTTGCTTTGGTTAGTGAGGAAGAAACTGAAGAATCAAAGTCCAAAAGATTTATCGAGACTAAAGAGAGGATAGCTGTAGTCAAAAGAAGACTTGCAGTATTAGACCAAACTGAATGGATGCTACGAAAGAGAATTATTGAGGTTGACATGGAAACAACTTTGGTGAAAAGAAAGATTGCAAAAATTGATCAGGAGATAATTAATATCACTAAAGCGTCTACAAGGATCCCCGAATTTGAACGGGACATTAAGAAACTAAATTTTGAGAATACTTCCTCCATGAGGGGAAATTGTAAAACAAAAGAGGGTTCAGATGACGAGAGCACCGGATCGTCACCCTACAGTTGAAGAAGAAGGAAAGAAGCCTTTGGGTAGATTTAGGTTTATGTAACACATTTCTCATGTTTGTCATGTTGTTTTTAAATTTTTATTGTAATCAAGAACTACGCGAGACTTGAGCCCATAGGGGGTACGTAGGAAGCTCTTTTCGAGCCTAGTCTCTCTATCAATTTCGGGAAAGGTACGTTTAGATTATCTTATGTAATTCGAACTACGTCGGGCTTGATTTCCTTGGTGAATACGTAGGCAGCCTACTTAAGGCTCGGTCCCTATCTTTTCAATTTTTATTCTCCCTTATTAGTGAATGATTTTGAAGAGTTCCACCTGCAAAAGCATATGAGTGGAAGAAATTAGCAAGATTCTATGCAAGTCGACCTTTCCAATTCAATTACAGAAAATTTCTTTCCATTTGAGTCCTCCCGTTCACCCAAAATATTTTCATGGATTAATCTGCTTGAAGCAAAATGACACTGGTGTGTTTATTTTTATGTCATCTTATTGGCATATCTCGTTAAAAACAAAAACTAACACATATGTCTTTTGAGTTGTTCTTCTCTACAGGTAAAAACTGATCTGTGTTGAAATCAAACTGGCTGACCATCCCTACTTTACAAGATCTAAAGCAATCATACCATCCTTCCCTGATCATTCTTTGGAGAAAGCCAAGAGCAAAATGACTGGTACTTCTGAAGAAACAGGAATAGTGGATGTGACGATCAGAAATGCTGAACTCACTGATCAGAGTGAGTTGATCTCTCAGTTAATGCAACGAATTGCAAACATGCAGGAAGAGCTTCAACAAACCAAAGATCTGGCCAAACTGGCCATTGTATCGAATGAACCCCCCTTGAAACTAGAAGACCTTCTCCTTCTTTTCTATCACTAAGTTCCCCATTACCCAACTATTTCCCTGCCCATACCACAGGACCCATCACTTCCACCCCTAATCCTCATACCATTGACTTAACTGTATCGAACGCTCCTTACACCAGCACTTCCTACCAAACACCACCACCATTACCAAATCAGAACCAAGCACCTAACACTAATCACTCCCAAATCTTTACACCAAATCCCACCCCCAGTCTCCAATAATCCACGTGTTTTGCCTAGCCAGCCTGCATACCCGTCCGTAACATTCCAAACTCCACCAGCCTATACAATCCCTAAGCCATGTCCTAGCTTTCCTATTCAACCGGAACTGGATCACTATGAAGAAATGGAGAAGGAGTGGAGGTTGAGAGAAGAAAAACGTGAACAAGAAATGAACGTTATGAAGGATGCCATCTCCGAGGCAGTAAAAAGTGTCCAATCTTCGAGGAAGATAACAGGACTTGAGTATGATGACCTTTGTATGCACCCTGACTTGGAAATACCCGAAGGTTACAAAATTCCAAAATTTGAAACCTTCAATGGTATTGGTAATCCCATGGCTCACCTATGAGTTTATTGTGACAAACTCGTGGGTATCGGGAAAAATGATGCATTAATTATGAGGTTGTTTAGTCAAAGCCTCAGTGGGGAGGCGTTAGAATGGTTCATATCTCAAGAACTCCGTCAGTGGTCTACATGGGGGGATCTAGCTAAAGATTTTTTGGAAAGATTCCAGTTTAATATCGAAGCTGTCCCCGACAGATATTATTTGGAAAAAATCAAGCAAAAGACCACGGAGGACTATCGTGAATATGCGTGCCGCTGGAGGAAAGAAACTGCAAAGGTACAACCTGTGATGACTGAAAGCGAAATAACCTCTGCTTTTATTCGAGCTCAGGAGCCCGAGTATTATGAAAGGATGTTGCCCATGATGGGACAGAAGTTTTTGGAGCTGATCAGAATGGGGGAAGCCATAGAGGATGGCCTCAAGTTTGGAAGGTTACAAGTTTCACTGCCTCGCAGGCCGCCAACAAATCTTCACCATCCATGGCCATAGGATTCGCTAGGAAAAAGAAAAAGGACGTGTCCGCTGTATCTTTTAGCCCGAGGCCAAGGCCGCAAAGGTATTTTGGGTCTGGTTCTGCCATTGGAAACTCCAACCGATTCCCTACCTCAAATATTTACCCACTATCTCTACAAGCTCCAATCCCAATCTACTATGCACAACAGAACTACCAAGCTCCACCACCTATCTACCAAAATCAACTACCAACCTACCAAAATCAACTACCAAATCACCAAGCCAATGCACCAGTCTACCAAAATCCCAGACAAAACAACCCACATACCAACAATCTACCCCGTCCTAACCTCGAAAGAAAGCCTCCCAGAGTTTTCACTCCCTTGGCAGAAACACGTACCCAACTCTTTAAGCGTCTAAGAGCGGCAGGATTAATCCAACTAGTAGACGCAAGGACAATTAATCCCACAACAAAGTTCTTCCGAGCGGATCAACGTTGTGCGTACCATTCTGGAGGGGCAGGACATGATACATAATGATGTATCAATCTGAAACATAAGATTCAAGACTTGATCGATAACAGAGTCATCACTCTCCAAGCCCTTGCCCCCAATGTGAACCTTAACCCATTGCCGAATCATGGAGGAGCTACCATCAACATGATTGAAAGAGATGGGGATTGGCTTGCTAATGGGACTATCAGTGAAGCAAATGTCAACTCACTTATACCAACAGTGGCCTCATTGACCATAAAGGCCCGTCCAGAGTTTGTTGTAATAACTGCACCTTATCAAGCATTCGCTTTGACAAAGGAAAGCAGCAACGAGCAGCCTAAAGAAAAGTTTGTCGTGCAGGCGGCTATCGCACAAGGGATGACACGTTCTGGAAGATGCAACATTCCAAAAGAACTAACTCAGGCGACACGAAGAAAGGAGAATAAAAAAAGGTCGATCACAAAGGGTGAGGCTGAAGAGTTTTGGCGAAGAATGCAGCCTAAGGAGTATTCCATTGTCAAGCATTTGGAGAAGACCCCCGCTCAAATTTCTATTTGGGCTTTGTTAATGAGTTCTGAGTACCATCGAAAAGCATTGTTGAAGGTACTTGATGAAGCATATGTACCGACGTGAACAAGTAGTGAGAGTCTGGCCACTATGGTTAGTCATGTCATTGAGAGTCACCAAATCTCTTTTCGAGAAGAGGAGTTACCAATCGAAGGAGTGATGCACAACCGTGCCTTGTATATCACCGTCAAATGTAGGGACAAGTTTGTAGCGCGAGTATTGATTGATAATGGCTCAGGACTCAATATCTGCCCATTATCAACCCTTACTCAACTAAATTATGATGTAGGGAAAATCCGTCAAAGCCGCATAAATGTAAGGGCGTTTGATGGTTCGCAAAGAGAGACCGTGGGGGAAGTAGACTTGTGTATCCAAATGGGGCCTGCAGAATTTGTCACTGAATTCCAGGTGATGGGTATATTTACAATCTACAATTTATTGCTAAGAAAACCATGGATCCATGCGGTCGGAGCAGTTCCATCCACATTGCATCAACTTTTGAAGTTCATCTGGGATGACCATGAAATTGTCATTCATGGTGAAGGGAGTAAGCGTAGCTACCTTGGCTTCTCCATTCCAGTTATTGAAGATTCTTCTCAAGGTACTGACTTTCACATGGTGGAGATAATGAATGCTGCTTTTGAAGGTACAACACCACAAGTACCAATACCGCCAGTGTATAAAATGCTAGCCACGACTATGCTAAGAAGTGGTTTTTAACCTGGGCGTGGGTTAGGCAAGAATTTGCAGCAGGCCCAAGAAGGGCCCAAATTTAATCTCTCCTTTACTCTTAAATTATTTAATTGCGATTATTTATTATGTGTTTTTATTCAACTCTAACTTTAGAATTATTAAATAACTTAATTAGATTCCCCGAAAGATGAGTTATTTTTGTTATATCGGTTTACTTTTAATGCTTTTTTTTTTTGTGTTCATTTATTTTACTAATAAGATCTTATATGATTAATTGAATTAAAACTCTTTGTTCTTAAAAAGAACGTTATTTAATGTTTTTCACTTAACACACTTTTAGTTCGTTTAAAATTGTTTCAAGTTAAGGTTTCTCCCAAACAAACTTTAAAAAAAAAAAAAGCCTTTTCAATTAATTAAAATAAAATACTTACTTAGTCATTTTCTCAAAAAGGGTTAGTCAATTAATTTAAAATGATATTCATGCTTTAATTTATTAAATTGGTTTAAATTGTTATTTCAAAATGAATTAAATAAATTCTAATTAATCTAGTTTTATTAATATTCTAATCACTTGTATTTCGAGTCAAATGTTTCATTTTTGGGTCCTTTTCTCTAAAAAAATAAAAAATAAAAAATGCTTCATTTATTTAATTATTTTTTCAAAGTTAATCAAATATTGTAAGTTATTATTTTTTATGTTACATCATTTTCTAAAAATAGTCAAAATATATATTTTAGTCAAGTCGCAGGTCAACCGCATGTTAGCGGACACTTCGAATGCTTAAACCCTTCTCGAAGTGTAAATTGAACCCTGAACCCTCTTTGGTATTTTCAAATGATTTTTTTCTGTTTAAATCTTTGAAAATTATAAGTTTTCTTAATTTCTTTAAAAAATTAAGTGGCGACTCTTTTCTAAGTATTTTTCTCAAATTGTTTTGTACTTAGAACATTTCAAAAAAGTGATTTTTCCAGAAATAGGAAAATTACGGCATAACAACCATTACTTATTTACATTAAAAGTATATTAATTATATTTAACAACCCCAATATATATAATCTATTCTTTAAAAGTATATTTATTTATTTCTTCTTCTATTGTTTTTTTTTTACTTTGAAAAATAGTATATTTATGTTATTTATTTTAAAATCATTATAAATTACAAGAGGTTCTTTTACTTCTAAAGAAGATGATTACATGTAAGAAAAAATCATGTTTTTTCCTATGGAACCAAATTATACATCTATAAATTTATAGGAAGGTATAATATAATTATCTTATATTCTTTTTTTATGTAAGAAAGAAACTCTTAAAAATTATTTAAAATTTCAACTAAAATTATTAAATATACATAAAAATACCTTTTTTATATGTATAATATCTCTTCTATTCAAATAATATTTAGTAAATTATTTGTGTTTTTGGTGACCGCGCGAAGCGTGGAAGAATTCACTAGTATTGTATAATTTACATAAATCTCATAGTGTTAAGAGCTAATTACATTATTTTCCTACTTTTTTCCAAATTACAAAAATCCCTAAAAATATATGAATTTTGGATACAACACTAGACTTTCGGATCTACATCACTGGACATCCGGATACATAGGTGAGGGATGTATCATAGAGGGGATAAGACATCCAGATACATCACTGTACTCTGGATACATAGGTGAGAGATGTATCAAAGAGGGGAGGGATGTATCAGAGAGGGGATAGGGATGCATCAGCGAGAAGAGAGTGATGTATTCGAGAGGGGATTTTTGATTTTTTTTTAATGATAGGAAATTTTAGAGATTATGAGTGTATTTAGGTAATTTTTCCATAATTATTTGCCGAAAAATGACTGATGGATACTATTTCTACCAAATTGAACTATTTTGGGCTTACATTAATATAGCCTGTATATCTAAGTCAATGAGGGCCGCCCTAATCTTTTGTAAATAATATCAAAACTTTTAAAACAAAATAAAAAAGTAACTAATTTATTCACAATTAAATAATAAAAATTCATGTATTATAACACACGTCGTGCATTTGATTTTATGAATATCATATACAAATAAACCTTTTTGAAGATATCATAGAGTATTAAGATACTATTTACTACTCTTTCTTTTTCTCCTGTTTTTTTTAGTTCACTCCAGATAAAATATAATTTATTTATAATTAAATAAAATTATTTTATACAATGAAATAATTTATGATCACACAAATGTCGAAAGATTATTTTAGACTATAATTTTTATTTTTAAAAATTCCTTCTTTCTTAAATTTTATATCGATTTTAATGGAGATATACATAAATTAAGACCGATAATACAACACGTCCAGCGTCCATAGGTTAATTATATTCAAAATAGTAGTGCGTTGACTTATTTACAACTATATATATCTAAATATTGCACGACCTATATATTGTTTTGCATAGTTTTGAGAATTGAGAAGATGGCTATTACATCTAAAATGGCTATAGTTCTTATTGTACTCATGGCCGTGTTCCTCCTCTCCGATACCGTGATGGGGCAGCGGCGTAGCAAGGGTGGTGGTGGAGGAGGTGGTGGTTCCGGGAGCAACAACCTTTCGTCTTCTGATTATGGGCTCTTTTGTCTCCTTATATCTTCATTATCTTATATCGTCTTTCTCTACTCACCCTATTGAGAGGATACAGTCTGACACGCACATGAGGGGTTGTATTAAAGACATATTCAAATTATTGAAAATGTGTTTATTTGACAAATTTAGTTAATTTATGATTGCAATTTTGATTTCGATCTTTGCTTGGTTTTGAATTTTAATTTCCCTATTCATGTAATTGTATATCATTGTTTGAATGTTTGATTCTATGAAAACAAGTTTGTTTAAGTACTTAATTTTCTTGTTTTCCCTCTCCCATTTTGATTATACTTTGTCATATATATGTTGAAAAAGTATTACTATTTTTTTTTTGTTAGTTGATGCAAGGCACCAAGTGACAAATTCTATTAGGTATACCGAACACTAAATATCATTAAAAGTCAAAATGATAGCAAAATATTATATTTTCAATATTTCTATGTTGAGTTGGTTGAAATTATATATAAACCCTATTTTAGGATTATTTTTGTTTAATTCAGTCCTTTAAATAAATAAGGGAAAAATGTCTGAAATATATTCGAACTTTGATCGAAATTGCTGTAAAGAACTTTGGAAAGGACCTTTTATCCTCATGCGCTATTTAATAGTGTATTTTAAAGGTATATATGTGCCCACGTGGACATCATAAATATTTCATCATTATAAATAGTAACGTGTCCACGTGGGCACATATATACCTTTAAAATATACTATTAAATAGTGCAGGGGGTAAAAGGTCCTCCATAAAGTTTGGTATCGTAACAACAATTTCGGCCAAAGTTGGAGTATTTTTCAGACCCTTTTCTCAATAAATAACAAAGATAAATATGCATCATTTGTTAGACGTCGAGAGTATATATGCAACATTTGTTACCCGACAAAGGTATAAATACACTAATATTTTTAACGAGGAATATATCCGCTCTAAATCACAGTATATTTATTCCAATCCAATGTTCACTTCTTCTTTTTTTCATATTGTTCTACAAAACCATCTCAAATAAATAATAAGGAAGGAAGTGATAATAAATATTTTCTGCTTTTGTAGCTCTATATATAGAAAGAAGAAAATATTTATTGGCTGGTGGAATTTCTTGAGTTCCAATACTTCTCAATTTCTTCTGCAGTTCTCCCTGGAATTCTTCCAGCAATTAATGACCACCTAATCAAATAACATTATTTATTGATTAAAAATGACACTTAAATAGAATGTATTAAAAAGATTTTAAAAAGGTAAATTAGTAAAACTATTTTTCTTATTTATGATTTCTTAAGAGACATAAATGAGAAAGTGGACAAGTAAAATAAAATTGTGGAAGTAATATTTAATCATCGCACCAGTGTTTAAATCAAATCGATGTAACTTATCGAACAATTTTTTTTTTCCACTTGGTGTCTGTTACTCACATTGGAACCCAACTAAATTTGGATTCGTGTCAGAAAGTTCCGGGGGATAAAGCGCTCCCTAACAAAAGCGACTCCTTAACCAGGGGTACTCAAACTCAAGACCTTTAGTTAAAGTACTTATCGAAGTAATACTTACTCTTAATTGTTACTTTAGTTCAAGAAAATTGTCCCAATGATCAGAATAACTATCACTTTAGAAATTCAAAATTAAAATTGACAATCATTTTCCATTATATTCTTAATACTAAAGAAATAAAAAAAATATTTAAGAGGAAAAATCATTCTATCTTTATTAAATAAGAGTACTTAATAAATTATATCTTATATATACTATTTATATTAATGAGAAGGTAAAAAATTAAAACACAGTTAAAACAAGACGGATAGAGTACCAACAAGGATTGTGATGGAGTAATAAGTATTTTTCATCTTTAATCAGATATCTCAAGTTCGAGTTCACCAAATGAAAAAAAAGATAGACAAATAGAGTATGCATAATCTAAATATAGAAAATGTTAATTATTTTTTTCAAAATAACAGCTAGCTAGACAAGAAAAATGTACAGACAATTAAGATACAGGAATTTAAATAATATAAAAAGATTATACACTGATGAATTACCTCTCACCAACCAAGTTGAACATTTTAGTAATAAGGATTTCCTCATCTTGGGAAAATTCAAGCTTCGAGCTCTCTTCCTTTTTGGCCTCAAATGCTAATTAAACACATCATTGGAAACAATAACATGAGATTATTCCTTCCGGATATTCAGTAGCGGAGTTAGGATTTTTATTAAGAGAATTTAAAATATAATGAAGTAAACAAACGTAGAGTCGAGGGAGATTCAGCCTCTATTATAAATACACAAAAAATAATTTCAATCATATATAAATAGTGTATTTTATTTTTTGCCAGATGAGGTTCCTACCTTGCTACGCCCCTAGTGAGTATTAATACTTTGAGTCTTTCTTGATAAATTTTAATTTTATCTTATAAAAGAATATATTACAATGAGATTGTATCTAAAACTATATTATTATCAAATATGAAGTAATACCTCAAATTTATCATAATACATGAGTGACATATTATAGAACAGTAAAAATTTACATCTTTGAAAATTACGAACTTACAAGGGGAGTCTATGAAGGCATTATTTGATGTGCTTGAACTATCCAAATCAGCCATTAGAGATGGAAATAATTTGGTAAATATTTAAAAACAGTAGCAATGAAGAGCTAAAGAAGAATAGCTAGAACCAAACTATATATAGAGGAAAATTGTACTCTAGAAGAAGATAGCATAGTTAGTTTGGTACGAGGGATAAAAGATAATAATATTGGATAAGATGCAATATGATTTCATCCAACACTTCTTAAGGGATATTCCCTCCGTTTCTATTTATATATCATCATTTTAGATTTCACTTTCCTTAAGAAACTAGGTAAGTTTACCACTGTACCCGTATGTATGTGGTGAGCTATTGAAGTCAAGTTTACGATAAATAAACATAAATTAATTTATTTTGATTAATTATTAAATTGAACAGTGAACGTGAATTAATCATTTAGTTTCCCTATGTTGGTCAAATTCATATTTTCAAGATACTAATAACTCTCAAGGGTAAAATAGAAAGAATAATGTTATTTATGTATTGATTTTGTAAAATGACAAGTATTAAAGAACACCTATTTTTAGTAAGGACGACATATAATAAATATGAACGGAATGAGTATTAGTTAGTCTCATGATTATTTATTATCTCGATCATTACATTATAACAATGAAATAAATTATATATCTCATATTATATATATATATATATATAGTAGGATAACTAATCTCATGAAATACCTTTATCTATTCCATTCCCGATACCAAGTAAGCCTTGAAGAGCGCCCATCTACCAAACAACCCCTAACCGATCGTTTAGTCTATTTATCTCATCTTCGTACCATACCAAACAACTCCTTGGAGATTGACAAAAGAATCTAAAGGACAAATAACCCTCGTGGCCATGATTTTTGATACTAATTAAAAAAAACAAGACTGGGGGATTGAAGGAAAAGGCCAAATTAACAAGAATGGTAGTTGTCATGTGGTCCAATAAGGGGGGTAGTTGGAAGTTGTTTTTTCACCAATACAACTTTTTGTAGTAGGTATTGTCAAGAAATTTCTCTATCAATTAATTACCACTCAAAATTATTAGGAAAAAACTAAGGTAAAAATTTATTGAGTATTTTACAAAAATATTCTTTTGGGAAAAGGTTGGATTTATCCTTGTAATTATATAAACTAGAGGGACTAATTTTTTATTTATAGAAAAAATTAGAATAAATTCGATTGCGGCCTGAGATATGAGAGAAAATCGAAAATTCTACTGAGACTTAATTCACTATATGATCAGAGCTCTTCAAAATTTGAAATGAAAATCTAACAACGACTCAGCGAGAAGAAGCGCCAAATGACCATAAGGTTAAGTCGGATCCAAGTGATCAATAGGGGTTAATATGGGGTATGGCCTGGGTCGGGTCGGGTTTTATTGCCATGTGGATTGAGAAATGATAAAGGAAAAGTATATTTTAACAAAATATAATGTCATGCCATATTTTGTTAGCCAATTGTTACAAAAAAAAAAGGTGAGTTTGTCATATAATTAGCAATAGTTGAGTGATCTTTTAAATTATTATCTTCATATTTAACGTCCAATCAATTAAAATGAATATTTAGTCCCTCTATATAGAAAATATATTATTTTTAGAAGTAAATTACCCTCAGAATTTAGATAGCGAATGACAATATAATTTTAACATAAAATAGGAGTAACTAAATAGCTAAATAGTTAATAAATTTGATTTTCTTTTGAATATTTATAAACAAAGGTGCATATCTCAAGTAATTAAAGATTAAATATGCATGAACGGATCTAGGATACCAGAAGACAAGAACGAAAATTATACTAGATATAGATTATATTTTATATAAATAGATGTTGTATTTCTTTAACTTCATAGTACATTTATATTTTTTATATTTAGAATTTGTTTGATGAAAATCCTGATTCCGACCTTACGAGAGATATGATACAATCGCGAGAAAACAAAAGTTATCATGGCTATCAAGTTTCATGGAAGCTTTCTAATTTTGTATCAACAATTGTGTGGAAGACTGGGTCTCATTCCAAAAATTTAAAATCGAATAGTTAAACATCAAGCCAAAAATCGAATGCCCACTCCTAATTAACGATTAAAAAAATGGCTTTTTGCTAAATTCTTCCAAAAATGGCTAACTTGAAAAACATCTAAATAGACTGGACTTTATGTAGAAGTCAGGCCCAAAGGTTTAGGTGCTCATAGTTGAGCCCAAAACGAATCCAAGTCTTATATTGTGTAACATCTCGCAATTTGAAATAACTAGGAAGACACTAATAATTGGAAATAGTCATTTTTGGAAAGAATGAAAATCTAGAAATTTGTTTTAAGTTAGGAAAAAGTTGAGTTTTGGTCAACTTCAAACGGCCATAACTCCTAGCTCAGGATGAGTTAGGTGTACTTCCAGATATGGCTGGAAAGCTCTTGGAATGATCTTTCCAACGCCGTCGAGTTTGTGCAATTCCAAGTTTGTATGAGTAAGTTATGCCCTTTGGAAGTTGGGCTGTTGGATTAAGGAAAGTCCAAATCCGGATATGTGAAGGGTAAACTAGTCTATTCCTTACCTAATTTGCCTATTTCGTTTTTAGGAATTAATTGGGGTAAAACAAGACTTTATTCAGTTTAGAAAAATTAATTTTTGACGCTAGGGCTTGGAGAGGAGAAGAAAGAAGAGAAAAGAGGAGAGAAATCAAGAAATTGCCAAGAACGTTCAAGCTTTGCGAGTGGAATTCGTCGGGGGTGGTCCCTACAAGGTATGTGAGATCGCATAGTGTTGGGTTAGTTCACCCACATGCCAAACTTGTTTCAATTCAGCAAAATTGGAGTTGTTTGAATGTTAAGAAAGTGAAGTTCTTGGAGAACATTGTTGAATTCATCTTGGTTGATTGTTGAATGCCTAGTGTTGATTTGATTCGTGTTTTCGGGTTGTTTTCGAGTTAAATCTATTGGGTATTGAGGGTACTAATGATCCTAAGTGTTTGGGAAAAGAACTATGGAAGTTTAGAGGGTTTAGAGATGAAAAACGAAGGAGAAAAATCGGGGATTTTCTGGGCAAGGGCTAGGGGCGTCGCGCCTGCCAGAGCGCCACAAAAGTTCCTCTGAACTTTGGCCTCTGGCGCGTCGCGCCAGAGCGCCTCAGGAAGTTCTCTGAACTTTGAGGGCTGGCACCCTGCGCCTCTCAGAGCGCCAGGGACGCCAGTTCTCCCTACTCGTTCCCCACCTTTTCATACTTGTTCCTTAGCAAGGTACCTATGTTTTCTAGTTGATTCCAATACTCTAAGGTACATATAAACATCATGAAATCATCCATAAACATGAGATCATGAACCTTGAATCCATAATCCAATTCAAGGAAAGTTAAGAGTCAAGTCAAGAGAAGTTCTTAGAGATTTCCAAATATTTTAACTTTGTTCTAAGACTTAAATTTCAAGTTAAGCAAAGAGTAAAGAGTTGAAGTTCATTTCTTCAATAATATATGGGGACTAAGTATTCCCAAAGAGATTTAAAATGTTTTCACATTTAAATAAGAACGGAAACAGAGATTTCCAAAGAGTCTTCGGGCTAGTTTTCAGAAAAGAGTAATAGCTTTTTAAATGAAGCAAGAAGGGAAACTAAGATTTCCAAGATAGCCTTTGAGCTAAGTGTCACGACCCAAGCCTAGGGCCTAGACGTGACTGGCGAATGGGGAACCCGAAGGAACCCCAAACAAGCCTCATAGCGTATCATTACACATCCTTGGTCGCAGAAGCAATTAAAATGACCATAAGCGATAAGCATAATCAAAGGGGGAAATCGGGACT
>JAJOOR010011232.1:0-25862 GCA_036250505.1 Solanum acaule
TATCCTGATTGGCAGGAGAAACAGCTAGAATGATGCAGTTTGGCTGCATGAGAGGAAAGAGATCAGATGAAGAGAAGACACAAACCGAGCACAACTCAAGTATGGGAAATAAACGCAATAACTAGCAAACAATGTGAAAGTAAAGGCAACCTATTTTTCACACTGATGAATATTAGTAGCAAGCCAACCATGCATGGAGATAAATGGAAAAACTACCAAATAATGTGAAAGTAAAGACTTGTCCTAGTTTAATTCAGGTGGATTTTCTTGAACTGACAGCAACAGAAAACCCAGCAAGGGAATATTGTGCTCATCAGCTCGGTCATCAATTCACTCAACCAATATAAGAATAGTTGTTCTTTGGCATTATGTTCCACACTAACTGAATATTGTTCGGAGATCCAGTAAAGGGAACGGCAGACTTTAGGTGATTGATATTCAGAACAATTTCTCTGACTGCAAGAGGTATATAAAAAAAAATTGCAGTTACTCATTATTTAGTTTCTCACAACATGTAGCATTCTGTTATTTTCTTCAAATGCACTATTCAGACTGAATTACCAGATGTTAAGGAGGAATGTTTAGTATATTATCAAAACAAGAGTATTTGTCCCACATTATTTTGTGGGGTTTTATCTACAAGAACAAGGTAAACTTCCAAGTTATATTTTGTGAGGGCTCTAGTCATTTTGTAAATGTATATATGAAATTTTGAAACTCCTAAATCCTAACTAGTTAAATCTCCAAGCATTTCCACTCTTTTAAGGGACTAATACCTACATCACATATAGATGGAAAGCTTTATGCACCATTTGTGGTTTAGTCTCTCTTTATGAGCAATATCTCAATATCAATAAATATCTCCACTTTTTTACCACAGAAAGAAAAATGAGCATATCAGAAAGTTAAATTAGTATCTCATTACCTTCCCAACATATGTTCGCACCATGTTCTCAATGTCTTCGACTATAGTCTCAGATTGCCCCTCTGCAGTGATGAGTTGTTACATTGAAAACAGGTTTGATAAGACTTAAAAATAATGCAAATAATGAAAGGACGTATGAAGCGTACCAACAGCCACTTTTGTTAGACCAGGTAAATCGATCAGTGTTAAGTTGACCACTGCCAAGAAAAAACACATGGTATGGAGTTAGCATGATAAAGAGAGAATGATATGCTCTTTAGAACAGTCACCACTAAAAGGAACAAGAGAAAAGACCATCCTTTCTCAGCAATAAATCAAAACGTTTATGATGAAATACAAAAACATCAAGCCCATCTTCGATGAAATTTAGAAAAGCAGACATGTATGTGAAATAACTAACTTTAGAAACTAAAACTATTAAAAAAAACCTACTGACGCAATGTAGAGTAAGATTACTTTTTGGGACCATAAATGAATTCTTAAGCACATATAAAGAATTCATGGACATCATACCCTTTGGAGAGTATATGCTCAGGTGGATCGGAACAGGAGAAATCTGCTTAGTTTTCCCTGTGATTCGATCAGTCTCATCTGCAATCTCCTTGCGGACCATGCCTGTTAAAAAAATAATAAAGAAAACACATTTTGTCGAATCAGAATCTACAATCTAGTACTGATAAGTAAAACTGTTGATAACATGTGCTTGAGGGCACACATACATGTCACTTCACAAGCACACACACATTTAGAGAGAGAGAGAGAAGAGCGAATGAAAAAACTAATACAACTAAAATTTAATAGTCCGTCTCCATAACCACCGATCTATTAAGTTACTGTATATGGCGACTCTTCTATGCACAAGTAATCATGCTTCTCATTTACCTCACTTAAAAGCAAATATGTTTCGTAGCTACTTTAATAGTTATTAATTGTCATGAAATAGTAAAGAGTTTAGATAAATTCTGAAAGGGCTAAAGTAATGCCCCAAAAGAAGAAGAAAGAATGGAGGTAAACTGAAATACCAAAATCTGTGAACCGTCTTCTCGGCATATGACCAAACTCTGCATATTCCTGCTGTCCGTCATCAGTCTTATGAAGCTGCAACACCAATGGTCTCCTTGTGACGATTCCTGAATGGATACCACAAACGATTTCACTCAGCCAATGTAATTCACATAATCTATATCATATTAAAAGCAGGAAACCTTTAACAGGTTAAACAATGGGGATCTTAGTAAGGACAATTGATTGGCTATCTGAATTTTCACCTTGTTGCGGAGGGTTCAATTCCCCACCTTGTGACCCCTCCCCTATTTCTCCTTCCTAACCTCTATGTAATATAAAATTTAATAAAAGTTTAATGTTATGAAGACTTGCCACCATTTCTAATGTTACTCCCGCAAGAGTTGCCACAACTTATGGTCATTTGGTTTATCTTGGTGCAAATGGGGTTATTATCATCATCTTGCAGATTCCAAAATTCCAAAATATATCACGCATGCACTTAGCTGCTTCTAGCAAATACTCTTATCTCTTCTTTTTCTTGGTTAGCTGCTTTTAGTACTACGAACCAACAGATCGCCAGAATCTTGAATGAGAGGTTATTTATAAATCATCTATTATACCTTGCTAGTGTTCAATCAAGTATTGTTTATATCTAATCTGATTTGAATCATGTCTGGCATACTCACATGTTTAGTTGCTTTGACCGACTTTACAATAAAAGCTATGACTGTTTATCGGTTGGTCCAGCTCGGTTATGAATGTTATCGGTTATTGGCCTGTAAACATGCTAAGCCGATATTCGAACCACTAAGAAATCGATTGTCAATTTATTGGTTAGCAGTCTTGGTTATTCGAAGTGAGGCAGTGACTTTTCTTTATAAATTTATTATGATATTTTTTCTTGGAAATGTTTACTAGATAGACGCATTGATCAAGAAAAAAAAAAGGTGTTGTGAGTTGATGAGTTAAGAAGGAGAAATGGTCTTCACAAAAAGAATCAAAAGCCTTTTGTCGATTTTCAGTTGAATTTGATAGATCTTAATAGGTTATTGGTAAAACCGTTAATCGAACCAATAGGCCAAAAGAATAAAATTCTAAAATGATTTACAAACCGTGAAACCGATATCAATAAACCATTACTTTTTTTTTTTGTTCTGCTTATCGGTTAAATTAAATTTACATATGCCTACTAATAGCAAATATGTCGTAGAAGGTTGAAAGGAGAAGCAATTGTTATTTATTGGTTGGATCAGAACTTGATTTACCCATAGAAATTTGTTTAAGATAGAGCTAATTATTATTCTAGAGGCTTACGTACAAGCTATGGTGATCCCATTTAGCAATTGCTTGCTTCTTGTCGTGTATTTGATAAGCTAAAATATTTGAGTTATTTGGTAATGGTAACATACACATGCTAGCCTAGAAGCTAATACATAGACAATCTGATACCATTGTGAACATCTCGATTGTGAGTTGTGGCATATTGGTTACAGACTATTGGTAAGGGGTTCATATGTCGCACAACCTTTATTTGTTCCATCGTTTTTCCGGGTATGGTATCTTCCTTTTTTTCTTTATCAACATTAATTTTGGGGTTGCACCACATTGATACATGTCTGAGTATTACTATTATCTTTATTCTTCCTAATTTTATTTTTACTATTTCATTTTAGTACATATCATCCGATATTTTAAAAAGAATAACTGTAGCAGATAGTTTGTTCATTGCTGGACAACTATATAGAAATAAGAGTATTAATCTATTTGCCTCTATATGAAGCCAGGTCATTTTTGCATACCTTAGACTGAATGATCTAACTCAATTGATCCTGCGCACCTTTCAAAATATGACTGGGTACTGCCAACACTTTGACAATTTAGACTTTTTGTGTGTGTGACACTGCTTAGTATTTCTTATTTATTAGTTATTGATTCTTGATTTCAAAAATTACATTATTTTCAAGTTTGAAGCATCTATTCTTGCTAATTTAGTAAGGAGAAGATCATTTAATCACGGGTTTTTTGGGAGATATGTTTTATACTTTTATCTCAATAAATCAAGTTAAGTTTATAACCACAGTGTTGACAAAGGTGATGGCCACAAAATCAAAATAAGTATAAAGAACCATATGGATCTAACTAAATTTTGATCATTCATCTTAGTGGATTCAAACAATATCCAAATATATTGACCTCAACAAACAAGTCATTATACAACGATTTGCGTTGATTACTCACAAAAGCTTGCACTTTATTCTCCTTTTTGTATAATTATTACTCAATTTTAATAATATTGATATTATTTTACATAACCATATATTACATCACTCAACATACACGTGCACGTAAGGAGAAACTAGTTGTGTAAAATGTAATAGAAGTTCTAGCAATCCACCGCTTTAGTACACTTAGGATGATCTAAGGAATGACAGAGAAAAAAAGTATGATAAAGATAAATTAATCAAAGGAGCTCACCTGATCCACGAGGAAGAAAATCTCGGCCTACTATGCTTTCCAACACAGATGACTTTCCAGAACTCTGAATTAATGCAAGCAAGGAGCACAAACTGTATTAGCCCATTAACATGAATGACAGACGTAAAACTCAAAATTCCATCTTTTCACTAATCAACACAAAACCATAATAAATAATCTCATTTCCTCTGAATACACAACGAAATTAGCTACAAAAATTACTCAAAACAACAATCAATAGCAGATGTAAAAATAACCAAAATTCCACCTTTACATTACTTAACAATCTAAATCAGCACAAACCCATTTCAGCCATCATTAGCCATGGGGAAAAAAAAACAAGATTCCTCATTTTTACAAGTTAAAATCAAAATCCAACACAAACCCATATACAAAAGTCTCATTTCCACCATCATTAACATGGATCTACTAATTACCCAGCTCCCCAAGTTAAATCCTAGTTCCAGTAAAACCCATCGGGGAAAAAAATATATCAAGAAACCGAATAAGATAATGGATCACCAACCTGACCACCGACAACGGCAACTGAAGGAAGAGCATCCCATAGAGAAGAAAATGCATTATCTCCACCACCATAATCACCAAGAGCTGTACAAGCTCTCTGAATCCGATTCACCAAACCAATTAAACTCTCCATAGTAGAAATCTCGTATTCTCCCAAACTAAAACAATAAAATCCTAAAACCCCAGATCTATATTTATTACAAGAGAAAAAAAAGATTGGTAATTAAGCAATCAAGATTTGGACTTGAAAGTGGAACTGTGTTTTGTTTACAGAGATACGAAAAAGGGGAAAGGAGAGAGATAGAGAAAAGGGTCTTTGAAATTGGACTTGGTTTTCAATTTTACTCAAAGAAAGTAAATATAAGGGGTTGGGTTATATTGCGATATATGCGCGTTATTGTCTCTTTGATTTATGTATGGTTAATACAACTTGTACCTTTCCATTTCTATCTTTTTATAACGTTTGGAAATTTTGAAATTTGAATATTTGTGGGTCACCTTGCTCTAAGTTTATATCAACAAGAAAGTGTCATTTTTTTGTGTGTTAAAGATTTTCAAATCAAAAGTTTGTGTATTGGGGTTTTAAAATGCACCTAGAGAGATGTATACGAGTTTGAATTGCATATTCAAACGCTAGTTTCATCTCATAATTTCAAATTACAAGATGAAATTGTATCATGAGATTTTGTTAATAAATCGAGCGAAGTTAAAAGTTAAAATCACGCCGTTTCAAAATTATTATTTTTTAAATAACTCGACATTTTTTAAATGGTACAAATACAAGTAGGAGCCCATCAAACTTAAGAATATTGTTAACAAAGTTAAATGGTCCATGGACAAGTATGACAACACAGAAGAAAGCAAATATTATAGTAGTTGATGAGTAATTTTGAAGCTTTTTCTACCAAAGACATAAAGGAAATTCTCATCTTGTCCTAATATTAAATGTTTGTTTACAAATTTGTGGTACAGAATATGGACGGCCATTATTATTACATAATAAAACTTTTAAAAAAATATTATTATTTTTGTTTTATACATAATCCTGGAAAATCCCGGAAGCACAAATACTTGTGAATCAAATTCTTCTATAAAAATGAAAGAATACATTTGCAACTTGGTCAGGAATTTGAATGGGTACTAGTACTTCTTTGATTTAGTGAACTTAATTTGTTACCTTTTCAAGTGGTACTAGTATTATTATTTGATAATTTTGTTACCATCTGCGTTCTAATTCATTAAAATTTAATTTTAACACACGAAAAAAGGTGGTTTATCAGTGGTTTTAAAGAGAGAAAAAATATAGAAAAAAATGGTAAGGTAATACACACTTCTTTTCAAATTTATGCACAATGTATTAAAATTTAAAATGTCTAACATACATGATTTTAGTGCTATAATTATCAAATTGCAGCTTAAAATTTAACTTCGGCATATAATATACAACCATGTCAATATTGATCCAACTAATCAATGTAGAAAATTTTACACAAATCTCATAGTGTTGTTAAGAGCTAATTACATCATATCTCTACTCTTTTTCAAATTACAAATATTTCTTAAATTTATTGAAATTCAGATACATTCCAAAATATCTCAATACATAGTGTCCCCATTTTGGATGCATCCCTCAAAGTCTTGATACATCGCATCTTAGTTTCAGATACATCACTCAACGTCCTGATACATTGTGTAAAATGATGTATCCAAGAATAGGAGAGAGTAGAGGTTTTTGTAATTTTTTCAAAATGGTAGGAAATTTTAGAGAATATGGTAAAATAAGTTGTATATTTAAATAATGTTTTCATCAAATTATAGAATTGGGCTAACTAAGCTGATCTATTTACACATTGGGCTAAATCTCCTGATCTGCTAATGTTCAAATTGGGCCTTTAGTGGGCATTGGGCTCGTATCTCCTCTGGAGCATGCTCTACACTAGTGGGCCACTATCTTATTATTTAGAGACCATTACTCTTTACACTTTATAGCTAGCTAAACAATATGGCCCATTCACCAATGAACACAAAAAGGGCAACGTTAGAGGTGTCAAATGGGCAGATTGGACTGAGTTAAATTGGGATGGGGTCAAATGAGGATCAATAATGCTAATCAAGAAATTACACACATGATCTGTATGAAAATTGGGTGAGCTTCAGACATTGACGTTAGACAAGCCTTAGACAAATTTTTCGTGAGAAAAGCACCTTTGATGGGTGCCTTAAAGATGTTTTTCAAGAAACTCACCCTGCACCAAGATCTAAAAAAAAAATTAATACTTTTATAACGAGCGGTCAAATATGTAATTTTCCCTTTTAAAAAAAATGAATCCACAAAATAATAAACTGATAAGAACGACATTTCATAGTGGAAAATAGAGGTGCGTGCTTTGAAATAGATGGGCCAGCCCAAGCACTGGTTGGGATCTCTCAGGCCCACTTGGATCTCAAACTTCAAATTTCAGTTTTACTTCAGTCTAGCCCTATCTTCATTTTCCAAGCCTTTTTTTTTAAAAAAAAAAAATGTCATGATAATTTCACACCAAAAAGATTAGGAAATTTTAAAACGTAGCCAATCAAAGATAGATTCAAAACTATCAATTCATATCCGAGAAAGATTAATTACATGCAAAATGTACGACACTCGAATAAATTTTGACTCCAACATTATTTTCAAGGCATTACAAATTTTTTGAAATTTATAATTTGTTACTATTATAAAACGTCGACAATTAGAAAAACACCATCATTTTAAATATGCACAAATAAGGAAATAGAATATATGTGTTTAGGCTGTTTAAGTCAAAATTTTATCCCTAATAATTAGGCCCTAATTATGTTGTGATGGAGAGGGACTAGTTACCAACTCTAATAGTATAATCCATGTTGTTGGCACTCTAATCAGCTGCTTTCATTAATCAGAAAGATGAACTATTCTTGTCTTTTGTGTTTAGGACAAGTAGTTAATTTTGACTATTTAAAAAAACATATATGAATATAATTACTGGTATATAATTAAGCAGAACTTTTTGACAAAACATTACAGTGTACGATTTTATATAAGGTCAAGTTGAAGGCAAATCACAACAAATAAAGACAATAAAAACAACAAAAAGGAAGTAACGATCGTACGATATCATATATAATGTTTTGGTAAAATTTCTCGTGAGTTGAATAGTGAGTACCAACTACTTTTCTATCTCAAATTATTTGTCGTATTTTTCTTTTATCCACTTTTGAAAAAAATATTAATTGGGAGGATTTTTTTTTACTATTTTACCATTTATTAATATTTGAAGATATAATCACCCTTTATTAACTATTAAGTCGTTTGTAATTTCAAGAACAATGTACTAAAGATAAAATGAAAAAAAAATTCTTAACTTTTACAATGATAATTAATTTGAAATAATATTTTTTTAAATTACGACTAATAATTATAGATAGTGAAAGTAATATCATGAATGCATGAACGAGAAACATATATGATGCAATTCTCTACTATACACCTAAATTATATATGTGTGGATTTTATGACACCCTAAACTTAATTTTTTCATAGTATTTACCCCTTTACTAATTATCTAATAAATAAAATAAGTTAATACGCAACATATACAAATACACGCTTTTTCAAAACTAATTTTTAAACATATGCAAATACACGCTTATTTTATTTATCAAGTAATTAGTGAGCAGTATAGTTTAAATATGTCATTATTAATTTCATCATAATGATTATAGGTGTTTGCTAGGTCAGGCAATACTCAGAGTGAAGAGTCATTTATGATGAAGCAAATGCAATTTCAGCTGCACATGCCAAATAAATGCCTACTGTACCTCATGTTATGTGGTACTTCAATTTTCATATAATTAGCATTTATATATGTGCCTTATATTTTAATATAAAATATAAAAAATAGTATAATAAATCACTTCTATATCCAATTATGGACTATATATTATAAAAATATATTTATTTTGTTATCATGTACGAGAAAAAGTTTCGAATATTATGGACTTGAGCGGAAGAGTTCACCCAAATCCTCTTGGTAAAAAAACATAAAATTAGAGATTAATTCAGTAATTTAACGAATTTAAAATTTATTTTGAAATTTTAAATTCAAATTTTAGGTATTACTCTACTGTTTTATTTTTTAATTCCTCAATAAAAAATTCTGACTTCACTAAAGTAAAATAGAACATGTAATCATGACATTACATCAAATGTGGGTAACAATTTTGGGTAAGTCTATTGAGAAGGATATAACACTAACATTAAATTTACGTACATGCATGAAAGTGTTAGTAAGTACATAGCTTCAATTTTTTGAAAGTATGGAAAGGGGACTATAAAAGATTTTTTTGATGTTTATTGGCATGTCCATAAAAAGAGTGTGACATGGTTTATATGGGTGAAGTACTTGTTAGTGTTAATTAAGAAAGTTGGCTTTGATTGATTTAAGTTATAAGCTATAGTCATTATTTTAATTAGTCATGTAAACATCAAACGGCTATGATTAATTAGCATGTTTGGTCAATTTTTTGGAAAGTTAATAATGTTTATTTTAGAAAGCTAAGATGTTTGATAAGTTTTTATGTTAATTTTTTTACTTCTGTTTCAAATTATCTATCGTGATTTTTAAAATTAATTATCTCAAATTATTTATTATTTTAAAAGTCCAAGACAATTATTCCGCCATCATTTAATAGTAATTGAGAGAGAGAAGCTAGTATAAATATGTGTAAAATTAGTTTGGTTGTTAAATGGTTAATTATTCATTTAATTTCATATATCCACATGTCTCACTTTCGTTTAAAATAAGATAAAATACTCTCCAACATACTCCCTCTGTCCCTAATTACTTGTCCATTTTTGAATTGACACACCTATTAAGAAATCAATTAATGATATGGTGAGTTTACCATTTTTACCCCTATTAATTATGAAGTGGATGAAAAGTTCTGCATTTTTCAAAGTAATTAGTCATTTAATTGAGGGTATAATAGGTAAAAAAAATTATCCTTTCTTGATTTGTCAAAATGGACAAGTAATTAGAAACAACTATAAAAAGGAAAAGTGGACAAGTAATTAGGAATAGAGGGTGTACTTTCTTTTCTTTAAAAGCTTGCTTAATAAATAATGCCGTTGTTGAACAAGAAACAACTTCCAACTAATTGTGATTCCGTCATATTTATATTGGATTATCTCTTCCAAAAAAAGTTTATCATAATGAATTCGATTAAAATACATATATAGGTATAATAATAAGAATGAAGAGAGAATTAATGATCAAACTAATATTATATAATATTATGAATGTACAAACACCTCTTATAATATTATGAGTGTATAAACACTTTCAGAAGAGGTAGAAGAAATTAACACAATAAAGTAAGTGTTTGGTATAATACTATGAATGTATAAACACCTCTTATAATTTTATATAATATTTGTATACTGGGTATATAATATTATATCTCGAATTTTTAAACCTTGATACAAAACAAAAAAAAAATTGAAGTTTTACATAATGTTATAAAATCAAGTATACTGTTGTATATCAAAATTTTAACGCTTCTATGAAAATATAATGGCTGTGCGGCAAAAAATTTAGAACTTAACTATGTAGATGCAATATAATTTGTGGACTATATAACTTTTGTGAAATTATTCCATTATTAAATAATTACCAAAATTCACCTACGATTATTAATTAAGGCAGATTAAATAGATGTACTTATATTTATCTTTCAAAATAACTTATATATTTATTTATTTTTTGTGTTGTCAATATTTATAACATAAATTCTATTTTTATTCGCGATGAATTCAAATTTAGATTGTGACGCAGTTATTTTTTTCTTATTCACAAATTACTCAATTTTTTCTATAATTGAATGGAGAGACTCTATTTATCCAGCGCTATGGTAGTTAGGGATGTCAATGGGGTGGTGCGGGGTGGGGACAATGCGGGTTGAGCTTAACCCGTAATTTTTTTAATCCGTCCCGCATAATAATATTTTTTATTTTCAATCTGCCCCATGTTGCCCCGTAATTTTTTAAATATTTTCTTTTTCTAGTTAAGTTTGATACAAAAAAATATAATTCATAAAAATAAATTCAGTTTTTCATTAAATTGTATTAATTTAATAGGATAGTGACTTAAAAAATTATTTTTTTGAGGTTGGGAAACATGTAAGAAATTATATTATTTTTTATTGAACCATTTTCATTTACTATCTTGAATATTTTAGTAGCTTCAAAGAAATCATCTTAGCAAATAATGATCTATCGCTCTTCTAACACATAAAAAATTAAAATTAAGTTTAAACCCACATAAAATCGCATATACCCGCAATCCGCCCCGCCCCATATTAATTTTAAAAAACCCCACTTCAACTCGCCCCGCAAACCACCCCACAACCTTAAATTCATCCCACCCCATATAGCCTTAATCTCACTCCGCCCTATATCCGCCCCGTCTCATTGTCATCCCTAATGGTAGTGATTGAAAAGACAGAGTTGATATAATGTAATTGTTGACTTAATCTGAAACCATAGTTGGGGCAAAAAGACAAAGAAATCACAACTTCTAATGTCAACTCCCAAACACCAATTACCTTCTTTCAAAAGTTACATCAAAATAGTAAGAGGTCCCCTACCATTTTCGACATGTAGTGCTCCATTAAAATAATCAAATAATAAATAAATTAGATTTGTACTTAAAAACTGAACAATTGGATTATTGCAAATGTCAGTTTTGTTTGTGAGCACTAAAAAGTTAATTACAATTAATAACCCAAGGTCAAAATGAGCGGTCTGTGTTTGTTCACCAAAAAAATGCAAGATACATCATCATACATTAGAGCTAAAAAGGAACTTGGCGTTGTAACAATATATTTAACCACAAAAAGGAGTAGATTATATTGAAATTATTTCTTATTTACTATTTAATTTGATTTGGCATATTAAGAATAAATTTGATTTTTAATCATACATATTTATGTGTTAATTAACTTTTGTATTGTTAATATCATAAATTGCAATGTATTAGTTATATATCCTATATATAATAGCTTAATAGGGTTTATAGATAATGCATATACTGGTTATAATATATAAGCTAAAAAATGTATTAAAGAAAGGATTAATAATACCATAACTAATATATGTATTATTTTCTATAATACATCCTACCAAATTAGAATGTCAAATTACTCACGTAAAAGAAATTTAGATCAAAATGAATTAGACTTATGAGAGGAGCTAAATAATGGATCGTAGTCTGATTTACATCTTTCTATGTTTTAAAAACCTTTTTATTTCTTTTCTTATAATGTATTTAAGTATCTGATAAAACATATTTTTTTTTATGTGACTATCTATAAGATATTAAGGATGTGTTTGATATAAAAAAAAATCCTGTAATTTTTTTAGTACTCATTTTTAAGCATGATATTCAGGCCTAATTGTGTGCACCACAAAACGGAACTTGCATTGTCGCACTTCATAAAGGATTAAAGCTATAGCCCATGAACTTAATTTATGCCCCAATTGAAAGTTTTATTACTCGTAATACATAGACTCTAATGAAATCATTCCTTGTTTAATTTGGCTAACTTATTATTGAGAAGGTTTTTTCTCTTATAAAAGATAATTACAATTTAGTCCCTTTGAATGATTTAATACATATATAATAATAGCCTGTAAGTATATATATACCTATATAAATAACAAATATAATTAATGTGCGTTATAAATTTCAACCAAATTATGATATTTGATCGAATGATACATATGGATAAGTTTCCCTTGAAAAAAAACTCCTCATGAGTCGTGACATGTTTTATACTATTATGATTGGCAAATTTAAACAGTAATTTCCTTGTAGATAATGTATAATGTTATTTATTAGTAAAGCTCTATGTAATATAAATATTTTTTGCAGCAAAAAGAAAAATTAGAATATAATGAACAGCGGAATGTACTATCAAATAGCCATGCTTTTGTATAATATATTCCACTACACATGCATTATATTATATAGAGGTACATTTATGTTCTGAGTTCATTGCATTTTAAAGTTTTTTTTTTTTGTAAACAGAATTACTTATAAATTAATCTAATAATATGCATCATTATATTGAGTTTTAAAAGGTGTGAATGGAAAATGAAGAGTTGCAATTTTTATGAAGAGTCGTGATTTCTATGAAAAATTGTGACTTGTATGAAAGATTGTGACCTTTTCCGAAAAATTGTGACTTTTCCAAAGGGTTGTGACATTTTCGATAGGACACAATAAACACATGTTCATACTACCCTTCCTTGTCTATAAATAGAGAGATTTCCTCTCATTTTGGAACAACCAATTTTCTGAACCTTTTCTTCTATTACTAAATCTAGTATTCTAAGTGTACTTTACTGCCGTTGAGTGATTCGCTGACGATACACCGGTGAGTAAGATTGTTCTATCCTAAGAGGATATATTCCATTAATCTCGGGTACTTGAGGGAAATAATTTCCTTAAAGAAACACTGTACATTCAGTGGACTCGATTTTCTTCTAGGGATTTTTTATTTTTTTTAATATTATTTCTAATATATTTCTGATTCTATTTTCTCTACTGGTTTTAATTGTATAGTTTTGAAAATACTCTTTAACTTTATTGTTTCTTATTAGGTTCTTCAAAGTTTTTGTTCTAAGTATGAACAACGCATTAGAGGTTAGCATAACAGTAGAGTCGCTAATATTGTTTAAAGGTACTAAATCAAAAGTAGTAAAATAATTAAAATGGGATAGGGATTGACCGCTTGAGCCTTACAAAAATGATTTATATTCATGTGTTTTTATATATATATGTATCTATTTTTCTTGTCACAAATAAAGATGGAACTGTCCATTCTAAGTGCTTCTTTCTTAACTATTGGTATCAGATCATAGGCATTTTCATGAAGGTGCAACTATTTGATTTGTCACCTCATGAGCAAGCTAAAGTATATGCTTTCTACAATCAATCAATGGATCCCCAATATTATATACATGCATATGATAATTTAGGAGGATCCTTCCTTTTTTTTTTTTTTTTTGTATGGTTACATCAAATATCCTTGTCAAGTATATTTCCAACAAATAGTCCTTCATATTGATTAACATAGCACATAAAGTTAAAAGTTAGTCAGTCCTTGCAGCATTCATTATATTGGGATGCTTGGTTCGTTTTTGGATGCTACTTATTGTACATAAGGGCATTTGATGTGATATACCATATACACTAGTATGAAGAGTATTCCTTTACTAGTCATACTTCATTGTCCAAAAGATAATGAATCTATGACATGAACGTTTTATTTTTTTTGGACCCAAGGAAATCCATAATAGCTATTTTGAGATGTAAATCATATTAGATTGGTCCAATGCGACGAACTTAACTAGAAGACGTTGGTAGAGGAAATTGATCTCTAGCCCTCCTTATGAGATATCACATGTTGCACCAACTCAATTAAGTAATAGAAGTTTTAATTGGCAAATAATAGAGTTCTATTGTGCACTTACAATTATAGATTTATAGTATAGTTGATTATGATTGGCTATTAGCTCAAGTGGTACATTCATTTAAGAAACTAAATATTTAATTCCCAATGTAACCTAGGAATGCTTCTAAATAAAAAAAAAATACTTACAACTCCATATCATACTGCAATTGAATTAGAATTGGACTTGATGAAACAAAACAATAATTACAAGGACCAAAACTTAGAGCTTTGAACTCTTGAAAATATGAATTGCTTTGAATGCTCAGTTGCGTGCAAGTAAGTTAACTTAGCAATGAAACATGAAACACATTTGGAATATATGATCATGACGCAAAGCCCACATTTCGTTGATTAATCATCGAAATTTTGTAGGACTCTATAAAACGAGTCTAATTTTAGTCAGGTTATTTGGAGACTCTTCTATCTTAAATCCTAGTTCATTTATATATATAAATGGTTAATATTCCCAATAAATTTTAAGGAGGTCCAAATCAGCATACGTTTGAGAAATACGTAACTAACATGTAAAGATATGACACATATGCCTAACTCAACCCCAAACTAGCTCGTGACGGGAGATTACTCAAATCTATATAAGCAGACCACCAATCAATTCCTCAACCAATGTGGACTTTGACTCAGAGCATCTTTGACATTGCTGCTAAAAACAACTTGTTTTTAGAAGAGTTTTTTAATAATGACTTTTCAGAAAAATGCTTTTGAAAAAAAAACAATTTGTGCTTGACTAATCATTTGAAAAATGTTTTTTATAAGCAAATTGCGTTTGACTAATCTTTTTAAAAATATGTTTTTGAGAATCAAATTACAAAAAAAGACAACTATTAATGTACTACTAATATTAAATTTATTTTATTGAGAGAAACTATTTTAAATATTTATTATAAAAAATTTAATTTTTTTTTTTTTATTAAATTATAATGTACATGTTAAAATTTTCAATCAATATTATACTTTTTTGGGAGGTTGAAATCTTTAATTGTTATTTTTTTTCTTCTAATATTATAAAAATATTGTTGTTACCTTTTTTCTAATTTTGCAAAATAATACTGATAATATATAAAATAATAATATATAAACATAAAATAAATTATAAAATTTATTATATAAAAATAAAAAATAAATTCTTAAATGAAATTTAACCAAACTTATGAAATATGCAAATTAATTAATAAAAAATATATCGGTAAATATGTATATGTGAAAAGGATATTTTAGTCTTGAGAAAAATAACATTTTGTTTCCGCTGCTATTTTTTTTTTTAAATAGAAATTTTTACCTTCTTCCCAACAACAGAAAAAACTGTTTATGCATTCAGTTAAAAGGACTTTTACTCATTTGTCAAACACTTAATTTTTCAACAAAAATATTGTTTATCTCAAAATAAATATTCTAGCTTCTCAACAACAATATCAAACATGCTCTCACTCTAACATAACAATCCTCGAAACAAGATAATTAAGAGAGATAAATCAAGGTAGAAAATAAAATTGTATCTGCATGTTTATTAATAAAATATTTTTGTTTGTGATTGGAGTTTACTTTTTATATGTATTAAAATTTGTTCCACACAATGAGATTTTTTTTTATGATTAATGATAACATGATTTTCGTAGATATTTTATTATAAAGAAGAAATTTCACCCAAAATTAAATTTAATTTGAATTTTTAGATTTAGAATGTCTTGCAAATTCTACCGTTGATCTTTGCCAAAACGGATAGGAAAGGAATCAAACTTGCAATCAAGACAAGGTTATAAAGTTCTTAAGATTTTCTAGAGGTGATCTTATGATATTTCTTAGAAAAAAAATGAATTACTTAGTATTTCCCATTTAGGCAAATAAATGGGAATCGGACCCAATTTTATTTTTTTTGACTTAATTGGTATGGATAATACTTATCTTAAAAATAACCACCGTTATTTTCAAGTAGAGTTGAAAATTTCTTTAATCATAAGTATATTGGAGTATAAATATGATGAGATGGATAGAGTGCTATCAAAGGTAAAGTTGACCATTCATAAAAATATCAATAGATTGTTGATTATTAAAGTAATAAAATAATAAGAAAAATAAATAAATAAATAAAAGCATGACAGGAGCACTCCGTCATCAACTTTTAAAAAAGGGAAAAGGCTCAAATATGCCATCGAACTTTCAGAAAAGGCTCATTTATGTCATTCGTTAAAAGTTTGGCTCATCTATGCCATTACCGTTTAAGAAAAGGTTCATTCATGCCATTATTTTTTAATGGTGGTTTTGCAAAACCATTTTTTACACGTGGCCAATTATAATTCGGCCATGTCATTATTATTTTTATAATAAAAATTCAAAATTTTGAACAAACATTTTTTGCAAAATCATTTTTTACACGTGGCCAATTATAATTCGGCCACGTCATTATTTTTTTTATAATAAAAAATCAAAATTTTGAAAAAAATAATGACGTGGCCGAATTATAATTGGCCACGTGTAAAATATGGTTTTGTAAAACCACCATTAAAAAATAATGGCATGAATGAGCCTTTTCTTAAACGGTAATGGCATAAATGAGCCAAACTTTTAACGGATGGCATAAATGAGTCTTTTCTGAAAGTTTGATGGCATATTTGAGCCTTTTCCCTTTAAAAAAATTAGTCATCAAAATACTATTTTTGGCACAATGATAAAAATATTTAATTGCATTATTTTAAAAATATTTGTCTAAACTATATTTTATATCCTTTAAATGTTTTACTTAGTTAACATAATTCATTAATTAAAATAATAAGAGTCAATTTTCAATGATTTATAAATATTTATTATTTTCCTGAAAAAAAGAATTTCTTAAATCAAAAGTGGTAAAATTTAGACCGGAGAAAGTAACTCATAATTAAGAGTTTGTTTGGATTGATTGTTGATCAAAAGTCATAAGTTATAAATTTTGTCATAGGACTTTTGACTTGTTTTATCATTTTAATTATAAATGAAGTGCTTATAAACACTTTTTAAATTTATTCAAACACTTTAAAGATGCTTTAAAACTATTTTAGGTTAAAATCACTTAAAATAAATAAATCCAAACTCCCTTTATTTCAATTTATTTGACTTGAGCATTTTTCATTATTAGTAATTCTTTAATTTTAACTTTTTATATGACATGTATATATAAATTTTAAAAATATTTTGATATATTTAGCATAACTTTAATTTAACATCAGAAGATTAATTTTTTTTTTCTAATTTTCTTTGAATAACTTATCAAGTCAGAATAAGTCAAGCGAATTAAAATAGGAGAAGTATTACAAAATAGTTGTAAAAGGATTTAAGGGTTTCATATTAAATAAAATTTGATTAATACTTGCCTCAAGTCCTAAAATGATGTTTTCATTAAATGTTGGTAATGAGTATTTTATTGTTTTTCTTATTCTTAATTACTAATTAATAAGGAGATAGTGTAAATTTGTGTTTAAATATTAGTGTGGCATCATTGTTGAGGTCTCACACACACTCTCTCTCTCTACCCTTTAATTTGAACCTATAAGAATAAAGAAAAAGATAAAAGCTCTCATTTTCTTTACCCATAAAAGCCTGCACCCCTCTCTTACACCCAATTTTCTCTCACTAAAAGAAGAAGACAAATTCACTTCTCAGATCCTTCTATTCTCCACAAATGTTGCTTCTTCTTCCTTCAATTTCCCTTTTCTCTTTCTGATTTTTTCATACTAATTCAGCTAAACAAAAGAATTCAATCGATTTGGATAAATGAGGTGTAAAAAGCATCTTTCTGACCTGAGTAGCAGCGTCGGGGTCTGCGCTTCATGTCTCCGGGAAAGGCTATTTGCGGTTATGGCTGCACAGGCCCAGGCTCAAGCTCAAGCACGGGCTCAAGTACAGCAGCAGTTGTTTCAGGAGGATCACAGGAAATCCGATGGAAATCCTCCGCCGTTGATGTTTCCTCGCTCCGTTTCGCCGTATATATCTCGCCGGAAGTCTGATACGACGCCGTGGCAATTCCAGCATAATTCGCTTCCGTCTATTCGAGATCAAAGATTTTACAGTACTCCACAAGTAGGACCCAACGGTACGGTAATTGCTGCTGGGCCTTATAAGAAGAAAAGTTATTTTAGATTTTTCTCTGGTTTGTTTAGATCCAAGTCGGATAAACTTGATTTGGATCGTAGGGTTTCGAATTCGGGTGATGCTTGCCCGGCCTCGTCTTCTTCACCGTCGTGGTTCTCCACGATTCTCTCTGGTCGCCGGAAAAAGCAGTCACGAACGTTTTCTTTAGAAGAATCGACGATCGGAGGTCATCGGAGGACGCATCGTAATCGTGATCGAGGAATGTCGCCTGCTCGATATTCAGACGACGAGCATTGCGGCGGATCGAGCGGGTACTCATCTGAGTCATCGCAGGGTTGGAAACAAACTCCGAGAAGAACACCAGCAGCTCAACCTGGCCGACGAGGGAAATCAAGTCATAATCGGAACCTCAGTGGAATGGCGTTTTGCTTGAGTCCTTTAGTGCGGGCTAGCCCTAGCAGAAATTGGAACCAAAAAGGAATGCCGCCTGAAATGGTGTTTTCCGGCGAGATTAGAGTCACAGCAAAACCTCAGCTCTCCACAGCGACGTCATTTTGCAAGAACAGATCGAGAAAGCTTGCTGATTTTGGGAGGTTCAATCCCAATCGCTGATTTCAGTGACCGTTGACATTTGACCATTTCGTCCTCTACAACTGTGATCATAGAAAAAAAGTGGAAGTACGGTTTTACCCTTGTTTGTTTTTAGCTCTATTCAATGTTCATCAGTATTTACCTGTACAACTCCACAAAATACAAAGAAAAAAAATACTCAAAATATTTTCTTTCTCATTTATGAAACTTATTTTTCCGAAACATTTTGTTAGAAACAGATTATCCGAATAACCCGACCCGATTTCTCAGATTATGGAAGAACAAAACGTAGTGGATTGGGTGTGCTCCTCATTGTTGGCTACAACATGTGTGTGTGTGTTTTTTTTTTTTTTATGAGTAGAGGGCGAAACCATGTGTAAAATTATGGGCTACACAAGTTATTTTTGTTTTGGTAAAAAGATTGTTATCAATTATCATGATCATATTTTTATTTGTTCCTTTGCTATAAAAACTTAACTTCTATTCTTGTTTGACTATGTCTTTTTCATCTAATTAGCAAGTCTAATAATATCTAGTCACAAAAATAAAAACACTTGTTGTCTTTTACCTTTTGTTATTGTCACACTTAGGAGCTAAAGCTAGATGTTGGTTAAAGAGAAAGGAAGGAAGCAGGTGGCAAAGAGGTACTTCAAATCATAGGGAATATTTATTATATAGAGAAAATAGAGGAGATATAAGGGACCCTCAAAATTTAAGGTAGTGGGTGACTAAATAAAGAGTATACAAGAGTGAGTTAATGCAGAATACAGAGAGTATAACCACCACCACCAACAAAGTATCCACCTACCTAAATATATTAAAATAATTAGTTAGCGGTATCATCATAGACATGATCCTAGATATACTAGATTAAAAAATTAAAATTGAAGATCAGTACTTAATATGTATTCGAGTGTTGTCTAATTTATTTTATCAGTATTAATTTTAATCTCAATATGACTAATATATTCTATTCGATACTATTCTTATAGAGTACATATCACCAAACGATCATTAAAATTAGTAAGTTTGCTTAAAGTGTCGGGTCCGTGCAGGAGAGGAGAGGTAGTAAATGTTTGATTCAGACTTCACAAATGTTGGTGGGCTGATTCCTTTACTCCCATCACCTACACATTACTGTACTGTTGGGACCCAACTGCTAAGACACTCATCTCTAAATTTTTGCTATTACCAACAGCTACTAGGAGAATTTTAATATCCTATTTGATTACCTTTTTAAACGTTGATTTCATCTCACGATTTCATATTTTAATATGATATTAATGGCCAAATGCTTATTAAATATGTGCGTCTATACATATTTACTATTCCATTCATTATGCAGTCGTCTATATCAAACTGTTCTATATTGCGTACATTAATTAAGTTAGACTACTATAATAAACAGACAAAATAATTTATTTTTTAAAAATAACTAACTTTACTTGGTGAGATTCATTTACGGTTGAGGAAAGAAAAAAAAGCTTTATAATGATTATTATTATTATTATTATGGAGTAGAACGGTCAGAAAATTGAATAAAAAGGTACTCTAGTTTGGTGGAAGAGATCTTCTCTTAGATTTGTTATGGTTAATTTTTAAATAAATTAGTACAATTGTTATAACTGCAATATTACAAAGTTGAGGTCTCATTATATTCTTTCCTCGCTTATTTTTATTTTTGATAATATTATCCTCGAATATGAAGCAATAATATCTTACTTAACAAAATATATGGGTAATTAAATGGTGAAACTGTTTAATAATTCTAAAAATTCATTGGTATTCACAAGTAAATAAATCAAAAGTGCATATTTCAAATAATTGAAAGTTAAATGTGTTTAGCAGATACAATGACCAAAATTAGAATTTACCAAAAATTTATAGACCAAACACTACTAAACCTTTTCTTTTTGTCCTTAAATATTTCAATTATCTTTTTGTGATACTTCCTTTGTCTTAAAATAATTGAAGTTGAGTTGAATCATATTAATTCAATATTTTAAAAATTAAAATTCAGACATTCTTTTCATATTAATATGATGAAAGTATATATAAATCAAAATTCATATAATTTAACTCTAAAAAACCAAAACATAATACTTATAACTTGACTTAATTTAGTTCAAATTTAAACTCGATTGCCTATTTTGAAGATAGAAAAATTGAACTTCATAACGGATAGTATATATCTTTTATGAAAGAAAAAGGTGTGTGTTTGGGGGGAGGAAAAGGTATGAGCTTTCTTTAATTTATGTTTTATGTTTCACATACTCTTAAGTTTTTTTTTTTTTTTGCCCTAAATATTGTTATTCAAGATTTCATAAATCATTATCTGATGATTGAATTTGAAGGATTAAAGGAAAGTTCAACTAATTAGAAGTACTTTGAATATGACTTTTCCCTTTCATTTTCCAACTTTTCCTTTTTTCTATTCTATTCATAGAGGAGAATGGAAAAATAAATAAGTTCGTTATCAATTTATTAGGGAAAATGGTATACATATATGAGTCACTTTCCTAATGAAAAAGTATATCAACGTTAAATGTCAAAGTTGAAAGGTATATCAGACCATTTTTTTTTTAAAAAAAAAACTAAATATAAAGATAAATATTAAAAGACTTATGGACCCTGAATTCATTTAGTTAAAAATTTGGGGACCATCCAGATTTTCGTATATTTCTTCTCTTTGTTTCTTTCCCTCCTTCCACAAGTTTTATTTTAAGACAAAAAGTACACAAATGTTCAGGTCAAATTACTATATATTGATGTCCAATAATAGCTCAAAAATTTACCTTCATAATTTTATTTTTTTTATATTTAGTAGAACTTGAACCTGAGACTTGAGACCTGATTAATAATAAAAGAGTAATTATCTTTCCTTGTGCGTATAAGTTCTTACATTGTAGCTTGATTTATAAGATATCCATGAATTTGAATAGTAATTCACTTCTCTTGATTATTTATTAATGTTCCAATAGCTCTTTTGATATGCTAGCGTGGTCGCATTAAACGAACGTCATAAATTGAATGGATCGAATCAGATATTAAACGAGTTGAAAACAAGTTAAATAAAATATTTGATTCACTCATATTTAATACACGTATAACTCAATCAGTATCATATCAAAGTAATTGAGTGCATTATAAAAATTGGAACGTAAAATCACTTATTTTTTGGGTGAAGTTGGAAATGTAGATTATTGCGTGCCAATGTAATGGTGTACCAGATGCCAGATGGTATCAACTTTGTTTTGCTTTGTGGCAAGTGACTGAGGTGTGTATAAATGGAGTGAGCTGTATTCAGCCTTGTTATAAATGGTACTAGTTACACTTACTAATATGAATCCAAATATTGCAAGACAACTTCATTATGTATATTTTAATATGTCATGTCATTCTTTCTTCTCTGATGATCCAACGACAGATACGCCTAAAATGTTGTTAACTAATGAAGATAGTTAAGTAACCTATATGGTTGAGTTAGTTAACCAATTAGTAAGAAGTTAGTTCGAAAGATGCCTTGTTGACATGAGTTAATTACTGGACCTGTTTGTAGTATAAATACACACTATGTACACAGAGGCGTATCCAGGATCTCGGCTAGATGGGTGCATGATTACGAAAAAATGTATCTCTAATATAAATTGATCGATTTGACTTTTAGTTTGTAATATAAATCATTAAAGTTTAAAAATTATAGATCCAAAATATATAATACTACTAGTTTTAAATTTTAATATACACATTTGATTTAATTATGTAAATTTTTTAGGAATTCTCAATGTAACACACTTGAAAATTTTGAAAGAATAAAGAAAAAAAACAAAAGAAAAATGAGTTGAAATGACAAAAGTGTAACTGATAACCACTTGGAAAAGTGTTACTCAAAGAAACAAGATAAATATAAGATTTAAATTTCTATCTCTCACTTAGAGAAGTACACCCAATCATCATCGCATTTTTATATGATACTTTAAACATGGGTTCACACATCTATATTTAAATATTTTTAAAAAAATATAACACTACTATATATGATCTAGAGAGGGGAGCATGGGTTCACGTGAACCCACGGCACCCCCTCTAGATACGCCTAATGTACAGATACATTGTATCAAGTCATAAAAATACAATCAATACAACTCTCTCTTCTTCCTCTTCTAGCTATGGTGTTTAAGAACAAGCTATGAAACTTTCATGGTATCAGAGCCCACGATCATAGAGAATACCTAGGTACTTCGATCTCACCTTTCCAAAAACAGGTGAATCAGAAGAAAGCTTTAGGGTCTCATGACTGGAGGTACAATGGAAAGAGCTGAGATTCAAGCCACCGGTACTGGAAGTGGCTCTCACACAACCACATTCCATGTCATTGATCACAATCATCCTCTGTTTCTTTTACATACAGAAACTCTAGGTAGTTCTCTAATCTCTCTGCAATTACCATGATCAGAGAACTATGCTTTATGGAGTAGGTCATTTCAAATTGGTCTAGTAGGTCAAAGTCAACTAGGATTTGTAGATAGAAGATTCCCTAAATCTATGTTTGAGCCTGAGTTACATGATCAGTGGGAAAGGTGTAATGCAGTAGTTTTAAGTTGGATTATGAATGCAGTGAGGCCTAGTCTTCGTAGTTTTGTAGTATATGCATCTGATGCTAAGAATGTGTGGCTAGATCTAAGAGAAAGGTTTGACACTGTGAATGGATCCAGAATATTTCAGTTACATAGGGAGATTCATTCTCTCACTCAGGGTACAATGTCAATTCCTGACTATCACTCAAGGCTAAGAGACCTTTGGGATGAGTATGATGCTATCATGCTATGTCCAAGTTGTCCATGTCCGAAGTCAAACAAATTTGGTGAACACTGCGACTATCAAAGGCTTCTACAGTTTCTAATGGGATTAAATGAGTCATATTCCCCTCCTAGAAGTCCGATCTTAATGATGAGTCCAATTCCTTCACTAAACAAAGCTTATGCAATGCTGATTGATCAAGAGAGTCAGAGAAATATGGCAAGCAATAGTTCCAGTGGTTTGGGGCTGATAGAAGGCACAACAATGTACACTCACAGAAATCACACATACAACAATGGAGCAGGATAATCAAAAGTACATTCCACCAGTTCATTCTCAGGTGTTGGTGATCATGGTGGAGGATACAACAACAATACTAGTTCTTCAGGAGGAAGCTACAAAACTAGAAAGAATTTTCTACAATGTGAACACTGTGCAAGGGTCATTTTAGGGAGCAGTGCTACAAAATAGTTGGATACCCTACAGATTTCAAGTCCAAGAGGAAACCTCTGAATACTGTGATGTATGCTAATCAGATGGATCTTCCTCTTAATCTTGGATAAGAGACCATAGGATATAGCAACAAAGGGAAAAATGCCTCAAGAACAGGTCCACACACTAGTGCTTTTTTCACTTCTGCTCAGTATCAACAAATTCTCCAACTGCTTTCCAGAATTGGTGGTGAGAACGCAACAGAGCCATGTGCAAACATTGCCACTACTGATGATGCAGGTTTGGTTCCTATTACTCTATCATGTAATTATGCCAATAAACAATGGATAATTGATACTGAAGCCTCTCATCATATCACATCTGACCTTGGACTTCTAGACAAAGCTAGGCAAGTTTATGCTCAAGGAGACAGTAAGGTACATTTACCAAATGGTAAAGTTGCAATAGTCACTCACATTGGAAGCACTTGTGTGCTAGCCAATTAGTCTATATCCAATGCGTTATTCCTACCTGACTTCAAGTTTAACTTATTGTCAGTCTCAAAGATTACAAGAGAGTTACGGTGTATGGTTTGTTTTTTCCCTGACTTTTGTCTTTTCCAGGACTTCTCCACTAGTCTGGTGAAGAGGATTGGTAAGGAGGAACATGACTTATACATACTACAAGAGGGACCAAGTCAAGCTCCAGATAAGCAGGTCAATAGTAGTAAACATGTTCAGCTATTTATGTTTGTCAACTCTGTTACTCAATCTGAGTCTAGTTGTAGTATATGGCACAAAAGACTTGGTCATGCACCTATTGATGTAATAAAGAGACATGACTGTCTCAAGGCATTAAAGAGTAGCGATCAAATCCATTGTACTGTGTGTCCTTTAGCTAGACATACTAAACTTCATTTTCCTTCAAGTACTCATAGGACCAAACATGTATTTGAATTGTTGCATTGTGATCTTTGTGGACCTTACATGTTCAGCTATTTATGTTTGTCAACTCTGTTACTCAATCTGAGTCTAGTTGTAGTATATGGCACAAAAGACTTGGTCATGCACCTATTGATGTAATAAAGAGACATGACTGTCTCAAGGCATTAAAGAGTAGCGATCAAATCCATTGTACTGTGTGTCCTTTAGCTAGACATACTAAACTTCATTTTCCTTCAAGTACTCATAGGACCAAACATGTATTTGAATTGTTGCATTGTGATCTTTGTGGACCTTACATGTTCAGCTATTTATGTTTGTCAACTCTGTTACTCAATCTGAGTCTAGTTGTAGTATATGGCACAAAAGACTTGGTCATGCACCTATTGATGTAATAAAGAGACATGACTGTCTCAAGGCATTAAAGAGTAGCGATCAAATCCATTGTACTGTGTGTCCTTTAGCTAGACATACTAAACTTCATTTTCCTTCAAGTACTCATAGGACCAAACATGTATTTGAATTGTTGCATTGTGATCTTTGTGGACCTTACA
>JAJOOR010011233.1:0-19286 GCA_036250505.1 Solanum acaule
AAATTTAAACAAATGGAATATTAAAGAAAGAAGGATAAATCAAATATTATAACACTTCTTGGTAGGTTGAGTTAACTAATGAAATAATTTCAATCATGATTAGCAAAATATTCATTTAGCAACACCACATGTCCACAACCACAATATTTCTTAATGAAAAAACATGGTTGTTTGAGAGGAATAATAAGTCTCATTAATTGTCAAACTAGAATTGTTTGATATTGTAAGTTTATTAAGCGTGACTATATATATGAAAATTAATTGGTTCAACAAATTGTTGTTCTAGACAATTTTATAAGAGACCTTTTGCTTATTTAATACAAAATATACTATATATTCACATTTGAATTAAGTTTAAGGGTGCATCACATTTTGGTTGGTCAAATTTTCGATAAATAACTTTTCTTTTAGAAAAATATTTTTGTTAATAAAAATAAAGAAAACAAGTATTCTAAATGATATATCATATTAATTGTCGTCTCCTCATTCCCCATCCTTCCCACATACCCATTTTCATCCCACCCTCATAGCACTCACCGCCGTCACCCCACACTCATCCCCATAATGTATGCCTATGTATAAAATATTTTTAAACAATACATTTTATCAAAGATAAATAAGAAAATTATTTATTTTTTATAAAAATATTTTTCTTTGATAACAAGCACACCCTTATTGTTCGAACTTTTTCTAAGCAAAAAAAATAAAGATATACAAATATGTACGTACCTAGTTGAGTTAATGTTGGGATCTCGAATTTCCAATCCTAGAAAAAGCAAAAAAGTTAACTTGTTTGGTGTAATTATAGCATCGACTATGAATTTGTTTGAATTGACTTATTTTAGATGTTATTTAACTAAAATAATTTTTAAGTAATTTGTAGTGTTTTGATAAAACATAAAAATATTCTTAAATATTTATTTTAGGTTAAAATAATAATAAATTTAAAAAATCAAAAGCCATTTGTTTGAATTCTTGACTTCGCGTGACTTTTAACTTATATGTCATAAGTTATAGGGAAAATTACGCAGTTAAACAAACTTATACTACTTAATTAGTCATCATGTAGCTATAGTTTGCTATAATTATCACTCACGATTAACATTAACCATTAATTACTTGGGCTGACTTCGAGTTTATATAATTTGTCACGTTTGTATAATTCGCCACATTTGTATAATTCGCAACCAACAATTCTTTGTTTGATTTGTATTTGTATATGACGATGATTTCCTTTGGTTTTTTCAGTTTTATCACCACATACACTCAATCATTTTTTGTATAACTTTTTAAAGTTTATATAAACGTGTAGTTTTCGGATTTTGTATAATATAATCTATATAATGTACTTTGTATAAAATAATTTGTATAACTATTTAAAGTTCATGTGTTTATGTTTGTATCAATTCGTTATTTCGAGTTTTATCATATTTGTATAATTCATGACTTTGTATTACTCAATTATACAAAAACACGCGAATTATACAAACGTACCTGCGAATTATACAAATGAGATGCGGATTATACAAGTTATTGCCCTCTCTCACTCGCCTCTCTCCTCTCTCTCCTCCCTCTCCCATTCTCGCTCGTCTTTGTCCTCCCTCTCCCAATCTCGCTCGCCAGATATACAAATACATATGTATACCAGTTACATATATACAATCAACTAATCAATATACATATACAATTCACTTCTCTTCCACTCTCTGCCCTCTCTCCTCGCTCTCCCAATCTCGCTCGCCACTCTCCTCCCTATAGCATGTAGCTACAAATCGTAATTAACAAACTATAGCTATGGAGCGTAAATAAGCTAATTTTGAGTGGCATGCGACAGTTCCCCTAAGTTATAAACTAGGCCTATCCAAATGGCTCTAGGTTGAGCTCCTAAATTTATCAGAATTGAGTTTTATGGGGTTGAGTTTTTTTTTATTATTATTAAAACTCATTTAATTTAGTGGATTTTAAATTTATTTATTTACTCTTGCTACATTTTACCTTTGACAGTGCATTTTTACAACTAGCTTGGGTAAAACTAATGCATGAAGAGACTTGGGAATTATTATTTTTTAACAAAAAAGAGAAGTAAGAAGGAATAAATGTGGTTGGGCTATTCCTTCTCAGAGGACTCGGGTTCAAGTTTTGTATATGAATATTCTTTGGTAGAGAACGATTTTCCTTGAATGAGGTCTTATGTGGTGCAAATCTAAAATAATTGCTTTGATATTAATATCGAATGAAAAATTAATAAAAAAAATAAATGCATTGGGTGAGGGTGGGGCATTTATTTAAGTTGGAGAAACTAGAAAGAGAGACAGAACCGCACGTGCACCACTTGCCTTGCTTCTATAACTCACCCCACGTGCGCTCTTGTACTCTTCCACTCTATTAATGTCCTTTTTTCTGCTTCTCTCAGGAGTAACCGGGGGAGGGGATGACAAAAAAGAGTTTTTTCCTGTCATTCCCAAACTAATGTTTATTTAATATTTTTTTCGATATTGATATTTGTATTAGAGTTTGATTCAGTGGTGGATTCGGGATTCGAAGAAACATAATTTTATTAATAAACATTTTGGGTATAAATCTATTTATCCCTTAAGTTTTCTCATCTAATATTTCTCTGTGATTTGAGAGTCGTTAGTAGTGTATTTCTCAAACGTAGGATAATTTAAACCTTCTTGTGATTTATTTGATCTCCATGTAAAGAGGATTTTGTGGATCTTCTTGAATCACATAGTTGTCAAGAAGAGTCCGACCATGCTTGATCTCATCTTTATAAATATTTCCTGAATTTGTGGATTTTTTGAGATGTTTTTTCAAGTGAATATAATACAATTTATTGAGTAGAGAATTTTAACTAGGATTGAACACGTCTTATAGAGTTTCAACTGAAATTGAACTTTGAACACACACTACACCAAAAGTATCTTTAGCGTCAATTAATGACGAAATGGTCTGATGAACCCTTATACTTGTATGAGTTTGTATTTTGGGCCCTTTTACTTAATCATTTGTCAACTGAACCCCTAAACCCATTGAAACTTGGTATTTTGAACCCCTTTTTTGACATGTCATCCTATGTGGCATTTTTATCCAAAGTGCGTGTGATACACATATTTTACGCGCATGAGGCCTTCGAAAAAGACAAGAAATGACAATTTTTACCTAATCAAGAGTCATCTTCTTCTCCATTTATGCATTCACCATTGTTGAACATAAAGAAGCTTTTTTTTGGCTTTTCTACTCTTCAAATCTTTCTGTCATTTTCCCCCCCCCCCCCCCATTTCGTTTTGGTTGCTGCGTGTTGTCTTCCATCTTCTTCAAAGAGCTCATCATTTCTTATGCAAATTTATTCTTATCACTTTACGAAAGGGTCTTCACAAATACAAATCCTCCTATTGTTTCACAAAAAAAATGAATGAACTTATCGATCTTACTCTTCAACAAGTAACAATGTATCCTCCAACCTACTCAACATCGGCAGAGCCGAACAATATCAATCATTCCAATTTCTATAAATCTTCACATGATAAGAACATATCCCTCATCTCAACCTAACAGTATGTACTTGTACCATCGTTAATGTTTCGGAAGGGGTGCAGTGGATGTTTTAGGATTTTGGAGAAAGTGTCGTAGTGATTTGGGGCCATGGTTATATACTGATTTCTCCAAATCGAATGTGGCGTAGTCTTCATCTTTGAGTGATAGCTCCACCACCACACTAGGATGGCGACAAATGTCTTACGTGCTGCATTTTACTGGTGAGAGCGTTGGAATGAGAGAAGAGAAAGGAGAGAAATTGGGGGAAAAATTGAAAGAAAGAGAATGATTTCTCAAATAAAATTTAGGGAGTTTAATTTAATTTTTCTATTTTATTTCCTATGTGGCAATTAAAAATGACGTGGAATTTGAGGTGTAGTGGTTGTATTACACGCACCATTGACCTTATGAAAAAGGGGTTCAAAATACCAAGTTTCAATGGGTTTAGGGGTTCAGTTGACAAAAAGTTAAGTAAAAGGGTCCAAAATACAAACTCATACAAGTATAAGGGTCCATCAGACCATTTCACCTCAATTAACTAATGACAATAGCTTAATTAATTGTTGCAAAATATTTTTATTTAGAGGCAATTAATACTCTTTGTAAATGTCCCTAAAGCCTATAGCGACATTGGATTCAATGACAATTAACTAATGTCGGTAAAAGTTTTAACACTCTTTGTTAATGTGCATATTTATTGACTCTAAAAATTATTTTTGTTGTAGTGACGTGTTGTAGACTCCCATAAAAATTTGATGTCTACAAATGTCCCCTACTTCAAGGCTTGTCAGAGTTTAGACTTAATGAAACTCAAAGACGAGACTTGATATATGTAATGACTTGTTCCCATCGTTAAAGAAAATCCAACGGGGAAAAAGTTTGGGCCGGAAAAATTTTTCGTAGTAACTTGGGATTTCCTAGTCTAGTCCAGAATTGGATGAAATCGGAGTCATGTGAGTCTAGGGAAATCTGATAACAATCGAGAGATCTAATAATGAATTTGATCGCATGAATGGATAGCTAAGACGTTAAGGAAATCGTATGACTTTACGGAATTGAATTCGGACGAGTAGAACACCCGAAATTGATCTTAGCGTGAACGGGTAGTTTCTGAGTGTCATGGGATGAAGATGTGTTGTGAAATGGGGGTTTGAAACTCTTAAATCGACTCACTGGTTCCGTGCAAGCCGCCAGAGCCGCTGTGGCGGGATAGGGGTCGCCATAGCGGGCCAGTCACGAATTAAGTCGGAAATAAACTCCAAAATTGTTATTTTCTGCAAGTTTCATTCTTGAGAGCTAGGAGACGACCCCAGGTGTGTTCTTGATGGTTTTTCACCATTGTTGAGGCTAAAGGTAAGGTTTTAACTCCCCGAATCCGTTTTTCAATCCGTAGAAGGTAAATTCATGGGTAATTATTGTTGGGGGAGGGTTCTGGATATTTTGAATCATTAACTAATGTGACTTATAATATTTTTTATTTAGTTTCTAAATATGTAAATTTATCTCAAAAAGATTAAAGATTCTCCATCTGTCAAATTCACACCAAATATTAGTTAGTTTAATCCTCGTACTCCGAATCAAGTCAAGCAAATTAATTAGTTAATGAAATGTACTTTGCCTAGAATTTATCTAATATTGAATATTCCTACAAAAAAAAATACAACGGATATAGTTAATGAGACGGTTAAAAGAGGGCACAATAAAATGTAGGGATAGTTTCAAATATATACAGTAAATAATTAGTTTACAACAAATATAATCATATTTTTATTCACATAAAAAAAAAGCCAAAAGTCCTAAAGAGTATACATTGACTATACAATATACATGGCTTACCTATGCATAAGATATACACTGACTATACATTATGATACGCCCAAAAAGTTGAATATAGATTAATTATAAATAAAGTATATGTTGGCTATACATGAAGTATTACACTGCCTATTCAATCTCGACCAACTCTAAATCGCCTCTAAACAATTGTAAATTTTTATGATCAAAGTAAATATTCTTTGACTGTCCAAATAAAAACTAAGACAAATAAATTAAAAGGCAGGATGTAATAAATAATCTACACACAAAAGCTCTAATTTTCTACACGAAAATTATTTTGTACTAGTATTTATCAAGTATTGTTTATGTTTCAAAACTTTGTACATATATTTTAGGAAAAATGCATAAATTCTCTCTTGAACTTGTCCGGAAAAGTCACTTACACTTAAACTATCACGATGATCTATTACACGCATTTACTATTCAAAAGTGAATTCAATAACACCCTAAGACATACAACACCTGTCTCACGCTGGGAGATGTATTACACTCGCACACATCAATGTCATCTCAATGTCATATCAGATGCCAAGTCAGATTTAGAAAATACATTGTTCCATGTTATCCAATTACTTCTTCTTCACTGAACACCACCATCGAACCCCTATTGCCACTGTCAGTACTAAATTCATATATTTCAACATCAAAAATCAAAATAGTCGTCAATTTCACCACTTACAATCAAATCTACAATCAAAATCCACACCATCACCATCGTCTCCACAAAAATTGTAAAGAACCACCATAACAATCAACACTCATCACCAAAATCACATTATCACAATATAAACGTACAAACTCACCATCAAATATCACCACCACTATTATCAATATCGATTTCTTCTTCTTCACCATCTTCAATTTCCCTTTTTTCCACCCTCCACCCACCACCAACAAACCCACCACTATATCTCTTAAAATTCAACAATCAATTTTACCAACCACCAACAAAGTTGTCATCACCACCAATTTCTTCAACCTTTCTTCTATCGCTTTCTTCATTGATTTTTTGACAAGGTGAAAGATCTCTTTATTAGAGTGAAGTAAAAGTGAGACCGGATATGGTGGATGTGGTGAAACCGCTAAGAATAAAAATAGAATTTATGAAGAAATTAAATTAATTTTTTTGACAAGGTGAGAAATCTCTTTATTAGAGTGAAATAAAAGAGAGACCGGATATGATGGATGTGGTGAAACCAGTAAGAATAAAAATCGAATTTATGAAGAAATTAAGTTATAGAGAATTGAGAGGAAGAGGAAGAAGGAAGAGGAAGAAGGAGAGGAGGAGGAAGAAGAAGAAGAAGAAGAAGAAGAAGAGGAGGAGGAGGAGGGTGGCGTGTGAAGAAAAAGAGATGTTGGGGATGGATTGTAAGAAGGGTTTTGATTTTGATTATTTTTTAACTTTAATTTTTATCTAATGCACATAATATTATTTTTTAAAATTATTTTGTCACGTCAATTTTAGAGAATAAATAAATTCACTTTTAAATAATAAAGATATATTATAGATCGCTATGTTAGTTTAAGCATGTATACAATTTTTTTAGAGAAATTCAAGAAGGAATCCATGCATTTTCTCTATATTTTATATGACATTTGTATTTAAATTAACATAATACTTTTCGTTGTGAAATTGTTACCATAATGAGCCCCTGGTCGATCATACTAGGAAAGAGTGCTACTAATTTTCTAATTAATATTCATTCGTCGCAAAATAAGTGTCATTTTAGTAAAATAAAAATAAAAAATATGTGTCATCCTAAAAATTTATGACAAAAATTAATATGTTTTTCCAATTATAGCCTTGTATTGAAGAACATCGTGCTCTATTTTCAAAAAAAAATAAAATAATAGAGAAACTTAGTAAACTGTACTCCTTACTCCCTCGGTTTCATTCTACTGGTCCCCTATGCCGAGAATAAATGTTCATTTTATTTGTCCATTTTAACAAATCAAGATAATTTTATTTAATTTTTTTTTAATATTAACCATAGTATTAAATGACTACATAAAATAGTAATAATCAAATTTAAAGTTCTAAAACAACACTAAAATTAATTTAATAAAATATACTCTAATTAAGATTTTCTAAAAAGGATGTATATCAATAAGGGAGCAAATAATATAAAACAAAAGGAGTAATTAATTTTTTAATGAATGTGCAATAAGCTAAAATAACACTTATTTTCGGACAAGAAAGTATCGACTTGTATCAAACCACTGATGAATAGTCTTTACCTATTCGTTTGCCTTCAAGTTTTAGTCACCTCGACCTGCTAAATGTAAGAAGTAATATCAAGACAATTGCAAAGGAAACATTTTTTCTTCAAGTAGGGTTTTGTAAAAATATCAGCTAATTAATTTTTAGAATCCATAAATTCTAATAAAAAATTAATATTTTCAACATGATCTCTAATAAAATGATGATATTAATATGCTTTGCCTTAGAATGATGCACAATATACTTAGATAGGCTATGGCACTAGTATTATCACAATATATGTAGAATGATGATCTCTAATTTTATTGTTGTCATCCCTATTTCATCCAATACGTTCTGGCGATGGTCATTCTCTTTCCTCAGTCAGCTCATCCAAAGTCCAAGCAAGTCCTATATTATTTGGGGTTGCTATAGGAAAATTCTAAACGCTGAAAAGATCGCTTATGCAATGTGCAAATATTTTGTGTTTTTTTCATGGATACATTGTAACAAATAAAGAATTTTGCGGCAATAATATAATTGTCGATATATTTTCTACTTAGTAATAATGATATAATATGACCAACACTCTATATAAATGTCACTAAAAAATTTAGTGACTCTGAATACAAGAGTATTAACTTAGTTGCGACAATAAATATTACCGCTAATGTCTGTTACGCATAAAAATATATATAGTTCATAGAAACTAAACTGAATTTTTAGACTTTATTGGTAGTTATCACCAGCAAGCAATCAATTGCCATGGAGGGACTTCTCATTCTCTTCTGTTAAAACATTAGTCTCATTCAAGAGCCTGCAACAAGGAAAGTAAAAAAAATCAAATATACATATTTATTGCAATTTGTATTAAAAAAATAATTATGTTGTCAACAATGAGTCAAAAGATTAAGTACCCCTAGATTTGAATTATTTATATTGTCAAATCACTAAATTAAAATACAACTAAAATATCCAAGTAAACAAATTAGTAAAGTAATATAGCCTTTGAATATTTTTAACAAATACACATTTAAGTGATGAAAAATATTTTTTGATGTCTGGTTGATGATGAGTAAATAATAAAAAGATTAAAAATTATATTAGCAAATTGGAAAGTGTTTTGACTAAACTTTTAGTAACAAGGATTAATAATAATGTACTTATAAGGCATCGTTGGGATTCACTCCACAATTATACATCCAAGTATGTAATAGTTTTAACGTGTAGATAATGATCATTATTAAGGGATTTAAAATGCGCAAAGACATTACATAGTATCTTAGACTATAAAAATACACCTTCCCTTCTCTTATAACTCATCTCAATTTTGTCTCACCATTACCAAATTCGTATAAACAATGCCTTTTCTTTTTCTATCGGACTACAAGGCAATTGTTGAAATGTGATCAACCTTGTTTTTTTTTTTAAAAAAAAAGAATTTTTGATTTGTGCACGTGATGCATGAATTTAATTAATTCATGTATTTAGGATATTAGTGTAAGTTGAATACATGTATTGTTGAATATATGATGCATAACCTAACTAGGTACATGCTAGGATGGTTCTATAAATCCCTAGATATTATAGTCATTTTTGATAAGTCAAAATATAAGTCAAGTAGATAGAAAAAGACAAAAAAAGTGAGTGATTATGTAAGCAAGTTAAGAAAAATAAAGAAGAATCATTTCCTTTACTTGTCTTAAAAAAATTGAATGATTAAGAGTGTTTCTCCTTTTTCCTATTTTTCAACATTTGGTATGATCAAGACCACTTACCTTTATGGAGAATTCGAATTTTATTAGTATATATTTAATTTAGAACAAAATAAAAATGAGTGAGTTAGATTTATTATGTACACAAGTAGAGTGAAGTAAAGAAGAATCATTTCCTTTAATTATCTTTTAAAAAAAGAGGTGATTGAAAGTGTTTTTCTTCTCCATTTTCCAACATCAACTTCGTCAAGAATTGCTTAATAAGAATTCCTTTTCTTTTATGTTCATTTATTTTCCAATTCATTTCAATTCTCATTACAAGGAAGTCTTTTAGCATATAAAAACTAATATTTAATCATTATAATTTGTGTGTTCTTGACCTTCAAATATAGATTTCGATCCGATTATCATCCAAAATTACAGATTTAGGGATTAAAAAAAATTAAAATATGACATTCGATTTATCAAAAAAAAAATATTGAAAATCATATAAAGTAAAGTGGAAGTATTGAGACTTACGTTGTATGAACAGTCTTGTTCATAGCGGTAAAAGCAAGCATGAAAGCAGCATCAATAAATTGCAAATCTGATCCTTTAATCCTCTCTTTAATCCTGTTGTTAATCACCTCAGCATCTAGTTTCAATGGTTGATCTGAAGCCTGTAGGATAATTAAGCCACTGATTATGAATTTAATTTATTAAGGGATAGACTAATTTATTATGAGGTTTAAATTGACTAACCAAAACCCATCCACGTGTATCAGCCAAAGATGGAACATGAGCGGTGTAAGCTATAACATCTGCAAGACAAGGATAAATACGAGACGATTTATAAATATTTGGTGTAGTAATATTGCATAACAAGGATAAATATGAGAAGATTTATAAATATTTGGTGTAATAGTATAACGAAAAATAATTTTAAAAAAATTATGGGAATAATTAAATTTGTTTATTTTCATGAAAGAAGAGAGGGATTTTATTTTCATGAAAAATTAAAACTAAATAAATAAATTGAAATGGAGAGAATAGTATTTACGGTTGAAGACTTGTTTAGCAGTATTGTAAACTGATGAGAAGAAGGCCTGATGTGAGAGAACTCCAGCAAAACCAGCCTGCAAGAACAAGTGGCAATATATAATTAATTAAGTATTAAATTACTTGTTAAGATGGTTTAAAGAAGTTAATTAACCTGAGTGACAAAGATGCCATTGTAATTAAGTTTGGGCTTAATAATATGTTGGTAAAAGGATTTGAGGTAAAGATGATTGCAAGGCCCTCCTTCCTTTGGATCACATAAGTCTCCAACTATCACATCATACTTATACTCATCGCTCTTCTCCAGCTCCACCCTAATGCACAAAGATATAATTAGAATATTTAAAGATTGATAGAAGAATCGGAAACATTCTTAAATTTGGTGCGAATTATTAGTTTCATGTCTGAATTATTGATAGTTTTAAAAATACTTATTTATTTGACTAATTGAACTTAGATACACTCTGATCTTGCTGAAATACATCCCTAAATTCGGCGTGGTGTTTGCAACAATTTCCTCACTTTTTTATTAAAAGTCACACGATTATACAAGAATTTGAAACTACTTGCTATGCCATGCAGCAAATCGAGGGTGTTTTTAAATTCAACTAGTCAAATAGAGACAAAACTAATTCACACCAAATTTAGAGATATTTTCAATACTTTGCAATATATTCTGATAGACAAAGATAGATATTAGATGGTTTTAGGCTTACTTAGCATCATTGATGATGACATGAAGCCTACAATCGGCAAAAGCTTCTTGATTTGCCATAAGATGTTTACGGCAAATATTCACAACTTCCTGCAAATGCGCAAATATTATTCATTGTATATACTTTAGGAGATTGGCTGCGTAATCACAAGTTAAATCGTGTAATATCATTATTTCATTATAACGATTTGAATTTTCTCAAACTAAATTTTCATATTTTTACTTCTTTATAATAATATTCTACCTATTAATTATAATGGTACATTCTATGTAAAATTACATTTCTATAATAATTATACTTAAATATTGTGTAATAATATTTTATAAAAAATAAATTATGTATAAAAGATAAAAAATAAATATATATTTATGTTAATTATCACCAAGTTTAGCATAGACATATAATATTGACCGGGCAAGTTGCTGTGCGGAGCATGAATAAGGTGGATTTTTCCGTGGGTCCTCGCCATCTGAATCAATTCTGAACGAACAGTATTTCTATCTAGCTTTGTTATTATTACAGTGTTATCTGCACTCAGCCAGTAAGTAGATATATGGAGAGAGGGGACAACTTTGTCGCGGACCTTTCTTTGCTTTCTTTTATGAACTCCATTGGTCGTCCATGGATTAATGTTATGCACATAGAAAATTTCAAATATAAATATTTAAAAGAAAAAAATTGTGTCTAAATGGGTGTCCCTCAGTTATGGTCGTAACTTTATAAGAAAAAGACGGTTGGTGTTTGCCTTCTTCTTCTTTGTTTTTACATTCATATTCTCTCTATTTTTCAATTAAAATTAGTTAATAAATATATTCCTCTTTTTGATATTACTAATATCTTTTTTGCTTAATTTTATTTGTAACATCTAAATAAGATTTAAATTTAAAAACATCAAATATCAGTATAGATATAATTGGGAAGAACAAACAAGAAATAGAAGAGATATAATTACTTGATCAATATCAGAGATGACAACTTTCTGAATGTTGTCATGTTTAAGAGCCTCTCTTGCAGCTACCCTTCTCCTCCCCCCATGATAAACACTCTTCTTGGACTGCTCATTATTATATTATATCCAAAATAAAACAATTCAACAAAAAAAAAACAATGTTAATGGAGTAGAAAAATGAAAAACAAATTAAAATTACCAAGGGTTATATATAATGGGATAAATAGGATGTCCGTCTAGTGATATAATAGTTTACTCGAAAAAGAGATAAGAGAAAATTATTTATTATTCAAGAACTAAAGGAGGACATCCTTACAATTTAATTTAAGGGGATATATTGGACTAAAATTTACTATGGATTTCGATCGATCAATATAAATATATCTTGTGTCAATTTTATTTTAGCATTTTCAGTTTTTGTACTACTTTGTAATTTCTATAGGTGTGTTTCATATAGTAGTAGTCAATTAGAAAATAAAAAGAAGGCAATTCACCCCACCTGATCTTTTTGCATTTTCAACATAGCAAAGTCTAACAACTATCTATCTAATAGCAGGTGAAAAAAAGATCATGCTAAGGTTTCTTCTCTTGTAAACATGAAGTTTTAACTCTTTAAACAAATGAGAACAATAGCCTTCAAGGCTACACAAGAAGAAGAAATGAAGTAGCTCTAATCACCACAACTATTATATTGTGGACTCTATTTAGTTACAAGATATAAATAAATAAAAATAACATAAAAGGTAAATAATTTTTTTTGCCTATTTTGTGTCGAACAAGATCATAGTACTGTTGCAAATGAAACTATTGTGTCGAGACAAGTTTGTACTTATTTTGCTTATTTGAAGTTTGTACTCCTTTTTAGTAGCTTTGTATCATCGCCCACTAGGTCATGGAATTAGATATTTATATCATTTCTTCTGTTCCGTTGTTTATTTTCATATTTTGTTGTTATTTTTTGTTGATTTAAAGGTTTCAGCCAATTGGCCCTGTTACTTGCCGTTTGGGGCTATAAATTGGCTTACCTGCCTGTGGATTTTGGTAGGCACTATCACAATTTGAGTTTTTGGATCGTCACAAACACTTTTTCAATTCAAGGGGTCTGAACTAAATCCACTATGGATCCCAATCAATATAATAATATCTTGTATCAATTCTACTTTAGCATTTTGGATAGTCAACTACTAGAACCTATTAATCGACTAGAATTTTTTTTTAACATAACAATTTTTATTTATATTTTTTTTAAAAAAAGGCAATTCACCCCTCCTCCCTCCTCTTGCACTTTCATCGAGTATGAACATCGAATTAAAAATAAAAAAAGCAAAAACAATGTACACTAGCCACAGACATAAAATGAGATGAGTAGTATACTTGTCATGAAGTAAGAGAGCAGGATGAATCAAGCTCTCATGATATATAAACTCATCTTTTTCAGCACTCTGCATTTTTCCATCTATCACCAAAACCTACATAAAAAAATCATAAATACACATTATACACAAAATATTAATCTTACAAAATTCTAAAAAAAGGCAACATACAAAATTTCAATAGCCAACTAACCTTTCCAAAGTGCTTTGTGTCTAAAAGTATCACATCTTGAAACTTGGTGGTTGCTTTGTACAAGACACTACAACATTTGATGGTTACACTTTTTTTTTATTCTACAAATTAATTAAAATCTTTATGTACTTTACAAGTGTTAAATTACCTGTTTATAGCTAAAGACCATTTGAGATCTACTTCAACAGACTCTTCAAACCACTCAACATTCTTTCCATTTGAGTCAACAATTTCATTCTCAATTGTTTGCTCCATTTTTCAATAATAAAAAAAAGTAAATGAAAGTCCTCTTTATTAATTGGAGCAATATACTATAAGCTCTACTTAATATATATTTTGAGATAGATGTCAAAGTTTTTATAGCATTTCAAGTTTGTCTTTGGATTTAAAGAGATGAATAGGAAGATTATCTAAATCTAATTCCTTTTTGAATTTTGAAAGTCAAGTCAATATTTTCTTTATGAATTAATTACTTTATTCAATTCATTACACACTTCACTTAATCCTTGAAAAATATGGATGTCTATAATCTACCTATAAATTTAGAGGGCATGAGGAAAGAATAAATTGAATGTGTCAAACCTTTTTTTAAGTTTGGAAAAAGGACAAAAAAATACACCTATTATTTGGTAAATAGTTTTAAAATTATCCTCCCCCACTATTATTTCTATTACTAATATTACCCTTCGGACACATACTATTAACTATATATTTAGATACATTATTTATCATGGAATAATTTTTTATTTATTTTTAATAAAAAATTTAATAGATCATATATTCATTTATGTGTCGGTTTACTTATATGGTAAATAATTTAGTGTATAGAATTTTAGTTTATACGTAGAGGATTAAATCATCAATTCTTATAAGTATAAAAAAATTTGTTCACAATCTAAAATAAAAATTGGACTACCCACCGGTATGATTGTAGCACAAGATTAAATAATTTATCTTGATTATGAGAATGGTGAAGTTCTGATTTCTTTTGCTAGTGCATTATGTATGTATTGAACATGACCGAGTAGAGATGGATATTTTAGACAGACTGGTAAATTTATATTCTCTAAATTGTTATATGTACTTATACTTTCAATCACGACGTAATTATTACAAATTATATATATATTAATTATCATTTTGATTTTTTAAAAGATGAGATTCTTAAATAGGTCAGTATGTCGTATAGATTGGACGATAATAATACAAATTGATGAAATAATAAGTTAGTAGATAAAATTCATGCCAATTGTCACATTATCACTACAACAACCAAAAAAACTTTTAGTGGCAATATTTATTGTCACTAAAACAATTAGCGGCAATGAAGTTAATGTCATTGATCTAGAGTTGCTAAAACCATTAACGACAATTATATAAATGGATGATTGTGAGTGCTCTTATTCATATAATATAACAACAATTATATTATTGTGGCAATATCTTTTATTTGTTGTAATGTATAGAAATTGATTATATTATATGTCTTTTAAGAAGCTGGTAAGTTTTCGTTGTGTCAAACCTTGTAAATAGATTTAAAAGTCGACACATGAAAGTTAAGCAGTGCTTTTAAAAAACTAATCATTGAATTAAATTTGTTAGTAATTAATTTATTGATCAGTATTTGTAATCTTATCTAGGGAAGTTATATAAGTGTTTAATGAGAAATTTTGTAATATAAATGGAGGAGGACAATTACAAATTTCTAGTGGAATGGTTTGTATGGTAAAACTAATTCAAATCACATTTCGAATTACTCTCATAATAATGAGCTTCAGTAATTAATTTTATGGTCTCTACTATGATCATATTTTATTAGGACTCAAAATTTATTTTGTGGTCTCTACTATGGTGATTTTTCTTAGGACACAAAAATTTATTTCTTGGTAGAAAAGGAAAGAGACTCATTTTTGTTTAGATTTTTTACCAGGAAAACACGCCTATAGGGTTCCTTCTAACCTAAAAACGATAAATACAGAAAGAACGACTATTAATTTGAGATCACTGAAGACTACAGAATTGTAGTCGAATTTGTGGACTTGCTTGAAGATATCTGCTCTCAGTCAGATTTGTGAATTAATTTGAAGATTTATGCTTTGTGAACTAGCTTGAAGATTTTTGCTCACACTTTGAGAAGTATTTCTCGAATTAAAAAAAGGGAAAAGGGTCAAAAATACCCCTCAACTTTGGTTTATTAGTTGACAATGCTCTTATCATTAAAATGAAGTTATTCTTACCCCTGCCGTCTACAAACTTCTCACTCGTGCCCCTCAATTGGATGGAAAATTCCAAATCAACAAAAATAACCTGATTTTACTTAAAATGCTCAATTTTAACCCGATCTGACTCACCTAATCATATAACTCACTTCTTTTCATCTTCATCATTAGTCAATTCCAATAGAGGAATTGTCACCGGTGAAACTGAAGTTAAACACATCGGAGCTCTGGCGACAATAAATGATCAAAGTCAATGTAGACGGGAAGAATAACTTCATTTTAACGATAAGGACATAATCAAAGTTTGAAGTGTATTTTTAACCCTTTTCCCTTAAAAAAAAAAAAAGCCAAGGCATCTGGAGGAAGGAACACAAGCCGTGAGTATAGCCAAAAAAAAATAGCTTACACATGCACGGTAAGAGCTCCGTGATCCTAACTTTTACTTTTGATTTCAGATATTCGGTGAGTCTTTATTAAATTTAATTATGACTAAGCGATGGTTTGATAGTGTATAAAAATAATATTAAATAGAGTATTAGTAATGCTTGTATTAACAATGCATGTATTAGTTATACTCACATTAGTTACACATAAATTATTTTTATGCATTGTTGGTTTGATGCATTAAAAAAATTATTTACAAAAATACTCTTCACTATTATGGTGGAAAAAATATAAAAAGGTTTTGAAGGGCAATTGGATCTTTAATTGAATTAATGCATGCATTAAAACCATTGCATTGCTTATACCTAGAAATTCATGATATGAGCAATACACACCTTAATACACAATAGAGTGTATAACTAATGCAAGCATTAGTTAATACATAAGTTGAAAAAGAGTACCAAACAAAGTACTTATAATACACAAGACGAATGCATGCATTATTTTTCTTAATACACTATACCAAACGACCTCTAAAGGTGCTACACGGAAACGAGGCAGTGCAATTGCCATTTTTCTTCATTTATATACAAAAAATGTGAATGCACAAAGCTAATGCATGCATTATTTTTCTTAATACACTATACCAAACAACCTCTAAAAGTGCTACACGGAAACAAGGCAGTGCGATTGTCATTTTTCTTCATTTATATACAAAAAATGTGAATGCACCAGGAAAAAGAGACTATATTAATAGGACAAAATTGTCATTGAGGCATTGCGATTGTCATTGTAACATTAAACAAAATTCTCCAACACGTCTCTATAGTACCCAAAGTTAACAAAAAAAGCTAACACTCAAAATTAACAAAATATAATAATATTTGGAAAAATTTTAAGTTGATGCAACTGAGGCTTGCTGCCTACACAACAACCGGAGGCTCAATTTCAACTGGTGCTGCCACTGACAGCCTCATGTATTCTTCTTCCTCCTTGGGAGGATGGATTGTGACAAGATCTGGAAGAGGTGTAGTTGGACCTTGCTTTCCTTTGGGATCCCAATCAAGCATGATCTTCACCTTGATACCAAGTACTCCCTGACACAAAAAAGAATCACATCGAAACGAGAGTGGACACTATCAAAAACAAGAGCTCTAACTGATCTTTAGTTTTTACCTGTCTCAAGAGAACATGTCTTACAGCAGAGTCAATATACTCTTTCACAGGCTGACCAGAAGAAATCATGTAACCATCTTTGAACTTCATGGACTTGGCACGTTGAGCTCTCAATTTTCCACTAACAATCACCTGATTAAAGTATATATGAATTTACCGGAACACATTATGTTTCATGTAGTGAGCAGAGAGAAAATTGAAGTATACCTCACATCCCTTGGCTCCACTCTCCATGATAAATCTCAAAACACCATAGCATGCCCTGATAAAGTTGATGATACTTGTTAGAAGGAAAATAACAAATAAACCAATCATACACAAAAATAAACCATAAACACATACATTTTGTTTTAGAATAAATCATAAAGAATTACATTTCATTTAAAAATAAACAATAAATGGAAACGAACAAAGCAAGTCCCAAGAACCAAGGACAGAGTTGTAAGTTATAGATGACAAGCATGGAAGGAGATTAAAAAGAAACTTCAAACCTTAAATAGTGTACATAGAAATACATATGGTAACAAATTAAGCATGTTGCAATGCAAGGGCAGATGTGTAAAACTACAACTAGAAAAATGTCTTCATCTTTAGGCATGCTCTGCAAATATATTCATCTTCCAACACAAATTTGGAACCAAGGGAACCTATCTGCTTTATAGACGACAAGCATGGGAAGAGATTAAAATAAGGTCAACCCTAAATATTTCACATAGAAATAGATATTGAAACAAATTAACCATGTTGCAAACCAAAGACAGAGATGTAAGTTATACAACTCAGAGAATGTCTATAGCATGCTTCAGCTGATATAGTCATCTTCCGACACAATTTTGGAACTAAGTAAACCTATTTGCTTTATAGATGACAAGCATAGGAGGAGACTAAAAACCTTAGAATTGTAGAGTACACAACTAACACACACCTCATTATTCTTTACCAGTTTAATGACTCTGAAAGAAATTCTACAAATGTGTCCTCTCCAAGTTACTGCATGAAGACTAAATTACATCATGAAGATGTGATGGCATGGAGGACAATTTCTCTACTCAACATCCGACACAAGATTGGTACTAGAATACCAATTTGCTTTGTTGATGACATACATGATAGAGAACTTTTGACAAAATCAAAAACTGCTCATTGTGTGCAAAGATTATACGCTTATCTAAAGAGAACTATAAGCTAAAGAAAGAAAGGAAAAGCACTACTGGGATAAAAGGCACAAGCAGGTCATTGTTTTGAACATGTTAGAAGAACCAAGTGAGAAAGGCACAATTAGGGAGCAGTATATGAAGTAGATGATTGAAACACACCACATTACAAGTATAACAACTCCGAAAGAAAATCGACAAATGTATCATCTCTCTGAGTTACATCATAAAGACTAAATTACATCATGAAGATGTGACGGCATGGAGGACAATTTCTCTAGTCAACATCCGACACAAGAATGGTATGGACAAATGTATCATCTCTCCGAGTTACATCATAAAGACTAAATTACATCATGAAGATGTGATGGCATGGAGGACAATTTCTCTAGTCAACATCCGACACAAGAATGGTACTAGCACACCAATTTGCTTTGTTGATGACATACATGATAGAGAACTTATAAGAAAATCAAAAACTGCTCATTGTGTGCAAAGGTTATACACTCAACTAATGAGAACTATAAGCTAAAGAAAGAAAGGAAAAGCACTACTGGGATAAAAGGCACAAGCAGGTCATTGTTCTGAACATGTTAGAAGAACCAAGTGAGAAAGGCACAATTAGGGAGCATTATATTAAGTAGATGATTGAAACACACCTCATTACAAGTACAAAAACTCTGAAAGAAAATCTACACATGTATCATCTCTCCGAGTTACATCATAAAGACTAAATTACATCATGAAGATGTGATGGCATGGAGTACAATTTCTCTAGTCAACATCCGACACAAGA